>CM071958.1:3095000-3382500 GCA_036784905.1 Acrossocheilus fasciatus
GTCTGAGCATGTTAGGTCAGTCACTTCACCAGATTCATCAAATACTAAATGAAATAAACTCGTCTGATATCATATTGTTGACTGTGTTTTTTTGTGTTCAGGCGGCTCGATGGTGTTGTCCGGCATCAGTTGTTTCTTTCTGTGGTTCGGCACCAGTGAATCCATGATGATAGCAATGCTCTGCCTTTATAATGGACTCAGTATATCGGCCTGGAACTCACTGGACGTGGTGACGGCCGAACTGTATCCCACCGACAGGAGGTACATGGACACACAAATACATGCAATCACTAATAAACACGGATCACAAGATGCTTTCACTTGACTCATATCAACTTTACTCAATGCACATGAAAAATTACTGGAAAATAAACTTTAAAAAGTAAACTACAACTGAAATAAAAAAAATAATTAAACAAAAAAAAACGTAATAATATATATTGAAAAAAATTATAATACAAAGGACAAAAGCAAATAACAAAATCATCTAAAATTTAATTAAAATGAAAATGAAAAGTAATGAAAGTTACCATTAGCTTTTAAAAAATATTTTATTTAATAATTATTCTGTTGTTCCTAGATCTCCCTAAGCTGCATTTAATGTAGATAAATACTGCTGTTTTGATGTAATTACATATATTAGAATCATATAAAAAAAAACAATATAGTTTATTATATTTACTTAATTTAATAGTTTATACTTTATTATGTATACTGTTTTTTTTTTTTCAGTTTTATCAGTTGTTAACTTTATCATTTTTTATATTTATTTAATTTAATAATTTCTATGATTTATACTTATTTATTATTTATATTGTTTATTTTACCATTTTTTGAGTTGTGTTTAATATAAATTACTATATTTGATGCTGTCATCCCAATAACATAAAATCCTACAAAACATAATATAATGTAATAATATCCTATACTTTGTGCAAAATAAACACTGCTCTGCTTAAGTGAAAGGTCTAGTCTGATAATGATATAATTTAAAATAACGTGCCCCATAAATATCTAACAACTTTATCTAAAGTGTAGTTTGGCTGTAGCTGAAATGATCAGTTTATGTCCTTTAGATCTCAAAGCTTAACTTTTCTAGAAAACTGCTGATACTGCAGTATACACTGATTGTGTCTGTCTGCTGCAGAGGGACTGGCTTTGGCTTTTGTAATGCCATGTGCAAGCTGGCCGCTGTCTTGGGGAATCTAATATTTGGGTCGTTGGTGGGAATCACGAAATCCATCCCGATCCTGCTGGCGTCGTCTGTGCTGGTCGCCGGAGGCCTGGTGGGTCTGCGGCTCCCCGACACCCGCTCCAACGTCCTGATGTGACCCCACCACACCTGTGACCTCTGACCCTGAGTCGCCACGGAAACACGCAGGACACGCTCAGGGTTCAGGTGGAGGCGACTATGACATGTTTGCTTTATTTATTCATTTAAAGTGTGTTATTTATTTATTTAGAGAGGTTTATTCTCTTTTGACTTACCCAGTTTAGATTAAAACTAGATTTTGATGCCTTTACTGTAAATCAAATGTTATGATGTTATGAAATGTAAAAAAAAAAAATGTATTGAAATCTGTTTTTGGACTGTGAGTTTTTGACCTAATCTGGGTGGGCAGAATTATTATTTAAAATTATTTATTTAATTAGAAAATTCAGCTATTTATTTACATTTTTATTATTTTATCTGTATATTTTTAGCTGAACACAAAAAAATAAAATTCAGGTGATTTTAATATTTTTTTATTAGTTCTAAAATTAAAACACTTTAATTTTCTTGAAATGATGCTTTTAAACTCAAACGAGAGTAAAAAAGGCCATTTAGAGATGTAGACATTAGCGATAACAGCTTTTATTGTTAGCGTAGGTCCGATTCTCCGGTGACTTCCACCGAAACATTTCTTAAACAAGGCGATAACGCTTATCCAGTTTACATTTTCTGCTTTTTCTAATGATTTAGCTAGCAGAAGAACACTGACACGCTTCGACTTCATTCTTGCCTTTGTGAACTTTGTCATCGATCTAGCCGAAACGGACTTCATTTGGTGTTTGTCTCTCTCGGTTTAAGGGTTAAAGATGTCTTGATAACCCTAGTTCTAGCTGCTACGCATCCATGTGCAAACTCTTCCTCGGAAAACTGAATGGCCTTTGCTTCCTCTCCGTGCCTCCTTCCTCTAAAACCCCTGCCGTCGGCTTCTCGTAGGTTGTAGCGATCCATCGTGCAGCAGAACTGAGCGCGTGTCCGATTTCTTTTGGGATGCTCTACTGCTCCAGTAGGTGGAAATATGTCGTGTTTCGCCGTTTCATCACATTCCACTGGAAGTTCGTACATGCAATTGTGCAATATGACAGGACGTGATACTGTGGAAGCTTGTTTCCGCCAATGAAAAAAAAAATAAAAAAGGTAATTCAGACTTTTTATCTGACAATTCTGACTTTTTTATGCTATTGTGAGGTATAAAATCAGAATTGCGAGAAAAAAAGTCTAAATTGCGAGTTTATATCTTGCAATTATGATTTTACTTGTTGCAATTGAGAGTTTACATACCACAATTCTGACTTTATAACTTGCAATTTCAAGAAATAAATTCAAAATTGAGAGACATAAGCTCACTATTTTTTTTTCAAAATTTCAAGTTTTTCTCGCAATTCTGACTTTTTCTCATAATTGTTAGTTTATATCCCGTAATTCCGACTTAATAAGTTGCAATTGTGAGTTTATATCACAATTATGAGAGAAAAAGTCAGAAGTGCAAGTTTATATCTCACAATTCTGACTTTATTTCTCACAATTGCAAGTTTATCTCGCAATTCTGTCTTTTTCTCGTAATTGCGAGTTTTTGTTTCATAATTCTGACTTTTTTCTCGTAGGCTAATTGCGAGTTTATATCACACAATTCTGAGAAAAAATCTGAAATTCTGAGTTTATATCTCGCAATTTTGACTTTTTCTCACAATCGTTTACGTCTCGCTATTCATATTTTTTCTCACAATTCTGACTGTATTGCAGTTCTGATTTTTTCTCGCAATTCGGACTTTGTAATTATATCTCACAATTCTGACTTTATTTCTCACAATTGCAAGTTTATCTTGCAATTCTGACTTTTTCTCGTAATTGCGAGTTTCTATCTCATAATTCTGACTTTTTCTCGTAATTGCGAGTTTCTATCTCATAATTCTGACTTTTTCTCGCAATTGAGATTTTTTTCTCGCAATTCTGACATTTTTGCGTAATTGTGAGTTTATAGCTCGCAATTCTGACTTTCTTTATTGTAATTGCAAGTTTATATCCCGCAATTCTGACTTTGTAACTTGCAATTGTGAGTTTATATCATGCAATTCTGAAACCAGAACTGCGAGATAAAAAGTCGCGATTACCTTTTTTTATTCAGTGGTGGAAACAGGATTCCATATGATACGGCCGCATCGTAGAAAATAATAAAAGCCATTCAGCCTGGTCTGATCTTGATGACGTACAGGCCCTGCTGCTGCTGTCTACGTGCCCTGAAGTACACTAAACACCAGAAACATAATCCACACAAGTACACTAGTCTGCTGCGTCAACGCTGAGACATTTCAGATGGAGTCTACATTCATGTACTTGCGTATAGATATGTTTCTGGCCTAATTTAATGATATTTTATTGTGTGTATGTCGGAAAAGTAAAGATAAACTTGTTTTGAACTGATCATGGGCGACAACATTTGCTGTACACGTCTAAATGTTGTAAAGTGTTGCCTGTTGAGTTGAAACATTATTTTTCATTGTCAGATGTGTATGCAAATGTCTTCTCATGTGTATGTGTAGATATTGTATATGAACATTATTTTCTGTCTATAGATGTTTATTTTGGCTGGTTGTGTGATTTTTTTTGTGGTGTTATTTGAGCTAACAAGAGGATTCGGTGTCATACAGGTATTTTTTCCACAGATTTTTTTTTACAAGTTTGAACAAATTGAGTTCACGGGAGGAATAACTTCAAAGTTAGGAAATGTTGGTTTGGTGCATCTGTTTTGTTTTTATATTAATTTCCGAACAAATTCAAGTGACCTATCTGAAAAATATAAATGAAGCGTAATATCTTGTGGTTCGATACACCCGTGCATGTGCATATTGAGACTTTGTGTTGCAGTGATTTTGTCTGTTGTGCTTTCGCCATCAGTTTATTTCCTGATTTGAAAGATGAATGTATAATTATTGTGAGCGTGTGATGTCGTTCTGAAATGGGTTTTGATTGGTTGTGGATCTGGCATGCCAACGACACGTCTGCCGTCAAATTCATTTTGTCAAAGTGTCTGTGACGTCACTGGCCAAATATCTCTGATATATGATTTTATTTTGAAAAGAGAGAAAAAAGTGCCATGTACAGTGTGAACGGAAACTGAGGTGGATTCGGTTTGGATCCAGATGTACTGCTATTAAAGAGTTTCATTATAAGACTCTAAAGAGTGTCTGCTTATTTTTTTTTTTTAAATACCTCTGGGTGTCTAAATTACACGTTGAATTTACTTTACTGGAATTCACCCTATAAACTGATATTCTGGACCACATAAAATAATAACTCAGATTAATCAAAATATGTAACCTGAAGGATATGAAACTAATCATTACACAAAACCTGCATGAATTGCTGAAAAAAGAAAGGGAAAAAAAAAGTTTAAATCAAAATTTGTTGTGAAATTGTGACCTCTAGTGGTGAATGTGAGTACAATAAAATGATCTTGTTGTAATAAAAATACTTTTAAAAAAACTGTATAAATATATTATATATAATAATAGTAATATATAACACATCAGAAAATAGCTAGGAAAAACTCTTATAATTTGTGAAAGAAAAAATATAAATATTTTCTAATGAACACTAAAAATGATCTCATTTTAATATTAACATATAAAAGTTAAAATATATTATATATAATAATATATTTATTATAGTAATAGTTATTATAACTATTAATATATATTATAACTATTATTATTTATTATAATAATAGTTATATATAACACCTGAAAAAGCTAGGAAAACTTGCTTATAATTTGTAAAATGAGTCTAAAGAAAAGAAAATATTTTCTAATGAACACAAATAATAGATATCCCTGTCTGATGCTTCGACACTAGATGGAGCACGAGTTCCAAATAGCTTGCACTTTGTTAATGTTGAGATATGAACTAGACTCCTGTGCTTGTATTGGACCGGGACTGTGTTGAAATGTGCTGTATAATTCTGTAATGACATGCAGGTTTGAATCTGTTCATGTCTGACTGACTCAAGGACAGTTTAATCCTGCAGGAATGTTACTGAAACTAGATGCCAGCGCCTCTGTCTCTGTCTGTCTCTCTGTCACTGTCTTTGAATTTGTTCTTGCTGAAAAACAGCTCACAACATCCTCCATACACAGCATAATAATAAAAATAATAATAATACCACAAATAGTATTATTATTATTATTATTATATTGGTAACACTTTACAATAAGGTGTCATTTGTTAACATTAGTTAATGTATTAACTAACATGAACAATGCATTTATTACACTATTTATTAATCTTTGTTAATGTTAGTTAATGAAAATACAGTTGTTCGTTGTTTGTTCATGTTAGTGCACAGTGCATTAATTAATGTTAACAAACACAATGTAAATGCTGAAATTAACATTAACTAAGTTTAATAAATGCTGTAGAAGTATTGTTCAGTCTTAGTTCATGTTTACTAATGTTGTTAACTAATGAACCTTATTATAAAGTGTTACCATTATATTAAACACAAAAACTTTTTTATAACATGAATAATTACATTATTTATTAAAACAGCTCACAATGTCCTCAAATTGCTTAATAATAATAATGCACATTATTATTATTATTATTATTATTATTAAATTAAACATAAAACCTACATTATTTTTATTGCATTAATAATTACATTATTTATTAAACCAGCTCACAACATCATCACATTGCATAAAAATAACTTATATAATATATATATATATATATATTAGTAGAAATATTACATTAAACATAATTAAACACAAAATCTATGCATACATTAAATAATAAATACATCAAACATGTAACAAAATAAATAATATGCATACTAAATAAAATAAATATTTATTTTAACAAATAATTAAATCTAAAAATTCATTATCAGAATTATATCTAATTAGTTTTTATTATTTATATATATTATATATATAATATATTTTTTTTTTTTTAAATACCATTAATATTACTGAACCATTCTGTTGCTTATAATGGTCAAGTGTAAAACACAGTTGATATGAGATCAGTTTTGTCCTAGATTTGTGGTTTAAACCAGGATTTGGAGTTGCTGAAGTTGGGTTCAGACCAGCAAACTCCTCTCCGGTAGCCTGGTTGTTGCTGTGATCTCCATGATCTGGATTCCAGGCGTGTTTGAGGATAATTCTGCGTCCCAGCGGATCCGTTCTACCCTGAGCCATTCAGAAGAGCAGCTGAAATGGAAACAGGAGAGAGGATGTTTATTACATACACAGTAGCTGCTTCACAACATATATGAACTGACCAATCAGCAGGACCGCAACTATCTGCTGTATGATGTAAAATAGAGAGAACTGTATGCGGAAGTCATGTGTGTGCTTGTGTGCACCACAAAAAAAAAAAAAAAAAAAATTATTTACATAATCATTTGCACTATGATAAGGATTATTGCTTTTACTGCTGGGATACAGTAGGATATTCAAAAGGTCACATTTAAATTGCATCAGATGAGTACAGAGTTTTGTGAAAGAGAAATATCAAATTAATAATAAACAAACCTCATTTGAGCTAAAACTACTCCCTAGCAACCACATAGATACTCCCTAGCAACCACCCGGAATACCTTGGCAACCATATAGCAACTCCATGGCGTCTATACAGAATGTCCTAGTAACCGCATAGCAACTCCCTGGAAACCATCCAGAACACCATAGCAACCACATAGTAACTCTGTGTAACTCTCTGGCAGCATATGGCAACTAATCAGAACATCTTAGTAAGCACATAGCAACTACATTGAAACTCCCTGGAAACCACCTTAACCACACTAGCAACCACATAGCAACTCTTCAGCAACCATCCATAACCAACCCTAGAAACTCCCTGGAAACCATATGGCAACTCCATGGTAACCACCTAGAACACCATAGCAACCACATAGCAACAGCCTGGCAACATCCCATGACACTATAGAATGAATGAATGAATGAGGCATTTATATAGCTCTTTATTGTGTATTGCAATACACCCAAAGCGCTTTACAATCATGTGGGGGGGGGGGGCAGCGTCCACTTGGATGAAACACCATGGCAACCCCCTAGAACACACTAGCAACCATATAGCAACATCCTAGCAACCACATAACCTCTCTCTTCCCTAGCAGCCACATAGCAACTCCCTGGCAACTACCTAGAATACACATGTAACTACATAGCAACTCCCTGGTAACCACCTAGAGCACCCTAGCAACCACATAGCAACACCCTTGCAACCTATCATAACACCCTAGATTCACCCTGGCAACCGCATAGAACACCCTAGCAACCATATAGCAACATCTTAGCAACCACATAGCAACTCCCTGGCAATCCCTTATAACACCCTAGCAACCACATTGCAACGCTGTGCCCTAGCAAGCACATAGCAACTCCCCGGCAACCACCTAGAACACCCTAATAACCACATAGCAACTCCTTAGCAACCACCTAGAATGCACAAGCAACCACCCAGAATACCCTAGTATCATAGACGTTTGCACAGACAAGCTCTACTCACTTTTTCTTCATAACATGTCAGAATCTAGTTGATCTGATTCCTGTAGTTCATATCTATATAGGTCAGATCTGATGATAAAATGCCTCACATGCCTGAATGCAGCACATGCATGTTTACGATCAGTGACTGAACAGCATTACAGGCAGCACCCAGAGCGTGACATACAGCTCTCACAAACATGTTATCTGTGTTACAGAGCAGTTCACCAGCACACACAGGATTTATCAGCTCTGTGTGTGAGTAAATACTGCATCTGTGTGAGGAGTGTCATTACCTCAAATCACTCTCATAAACATTCTTCCAGCTCGGGCGATCGGGGCGTAACAGATAAAGAGGTTTAAAGGGTCACTATGATTGAAACAGTTTGCATGAATCATCAAAGCTAAATATCCAAATATTCAGTAGCCAGAGGAAGGTCTTATGGATAACAGCACGGGTCACACAGGTTATGAGAATTCACTTTTTAAAAGAGCCCATGGAATATGTTTATGACTGACCAAAAATAATAAATAAATTACTAGCATAAAAAAGAATATATATATATATATATATATATATATATATATATATATATATATATATATATATATATATATATATATATATATATATATATATATATAGGTAACTATGGTTTTTGTATTTTTATTTATTTTATTAATCAATTTTATATATATATATATATATATATATATATATATATATATATAATTTATTTATTTTAAATATTATGCATATAATAATGCAAATAAAGAATGTTTTTTTGTGTCTTTCTTTTGCCTGGTAATGTGAAGGAAAAAGACAACGCTTGCTCTGTCCTCAACACTCATGTTTTGGATTCACTCCTCCATGGGCAGAAAATGTCACATAACCTTTGACCTTTTGACTAGGGGCCTTTCATTTCTTTCTTCCAGCTTGCTTGCGAAGAGACAAATGTTTCTTTTTCTCTTTTTATTTCTTATAAATATCCACTGTAATGTCGAGGCCCAAAAGTTGAGACGAGAGGCCATAAAGGGAGAACGCGGGCGCTCCTCTGTCCTCAGAGCTGCAGGATTAAAGCAAATCTAGGTTACAGTGTAACACGGATCCTCACATACTGAGGTTACGTAACACTATGACCACAGGTTAACTTTTAAATGCAGGTTACATAAGCACAATGACCCTACAGGTGCAACAACTTTACTCTATATTCCCAGTAAATCCATATATCTATATTTACTCTCTCTATATTGTATATTTTCCAAATACAGATAAGTAATTAGGATAAATCTGTAAATTAAGTGCATCTGTCATCCTTCATGACTTACTTAAACAGCTTCTGATACGAAGGCAGCAGTTTACACAGATTTAAGTTTATAATGAGGCGTTTCATAATTCATTTTGACACGTGTTTATAAAACATCCCAGTTTGATAAGACAATATTTTCAGCGAAGGATGTTTTTGCAGATGATTGTCTTTGCCTGGCTCGGTCTATGTCTTGAACCAATATGTAATTATGTAGTAAATCCTGTCAAAACAAATTAAACATTTAAAACAGATAAATAATTGTATTACAAGCCTGACTAAAATACTTTATTTTAATAAAACATCTATTTTTAAATATTTGTTAAATATTATTTTTGGTTACAGACAGACTCTGTGTGTTAATGTATTACACCAGTAGGTGGCAACAAGTGTACATACAAGTACATTCAGTCAACCGATTTGTTTAACAACTCTGATTCATTTGTCTTTATGAATGAGTCATTAAATCATTCACTCAACCGATTTGTTCTGATTTAGAACAAAGAAAACAAGTGACAGCCATTAAGTACGAGTCATTGAATCATTCACTCTATTTACTATTTATTCAATATATTTAACTATTTCCATAAACAACATAACATAGATAATTAAATATAAAATAATATTTAGATTGAGATTATTCCTATTTTGTTCTAACATATGAAGTTACATTGAGAAAACATTTTCTCTTTTCTTTATTCTTTCCCTGTCTAGCTTGTACTTATTTGAACAATGCTTGAAACTTGGTATTACCAGCTGTGACTATTTGCCTCTTTAAGATGAATCGCTTGATGTATAAAAGCGTCTGCAAAAATTAATAATGTATTCTTTAGTTACTTTCATAAAAAATAATGTTTGTCTTTTCCTAAAAAAAAAAAAAAAAAAAAAAAATCCTAAAATAATTAACAAAAAAATTTAAACATGTTTTAAATTAAAATAGGGCTATTTATCAAATTAAAATATCATAAAATAAAATATAAAAAAATATAAAACGTATACCGTGTTGTTTGTAAGCATCTCAAAGCCTGTTACCTCCTCTTTTGCTCGCGCGCTCACTCGCTCTCTCTCTCTCACACACACACACACACACACACACACACTGCATTGCTGAGAGGGAGAAACAGGTCGCGACATCAGCTCTCACAAACTCTTTAAACTTTAAACGTTTAACCCGAGCGCGGAGGAGCGGAACCCTTGACGCCGTCTGGGTGAGTGTTTGTACGGGAGTCGCTCGCTGTGTTTTCGGGGTTTGACGATTGTTTTTCTCCGGTTTCTATGGACTCTGGTCTCGAGAGGTTTGAGGACTTTGAGCTGCACTTGTTCCTCCGCGGCTGGATCGTTTACAGCAGGGTTATTCCTCCTTTACACGACAATGCACTTCAGTTTTACTCTCCACAGCTGCTCGAACGCGTTTAATTGCTGCTTTATTCAGTCTTACTTTATATTTGGTTCAGAAACAACCGAACAAAAGGGAAATATTCGCTTGTTTTAAAGTGCAAACGCTCATTGGCTGACTGCGACTCTACTGTCTTCTCTCGTTCCTTTTATCTGTTTGCACAAGTTCATTCAAACACTGTTAACTTGGTTAACCTGCTTGGGTCGTGCTGTTTGATTAGTTGTGTTTTTTTAATGTGAGCCTGGCATTTTAGGGTCATGTGGAGGTCTGCAGTCAAACTCGCATAAATTATCCCAGACTTTTCATCTGAACAACAAAAGAGTCTTCTAGTTCAAAATCAGACCCCATTTTTTAACAGGCTTTTTTTCTTTGTGCATTTTCTGGGATTGCTAGTTAAGAAGTAGTCAGGTTGTTCAAACGTGGTAAAATCTATGTAAGCAATGCTAAAGTATTTGGTGACAACATGGACATGAACCTACTGTATGAACTTCAAAATTTAGGTTAAAGTTTTTGTTGTTTTGTAGTTTCATGTAAATGTCATTTGACATGCATTAAGTAATTTGTAGTAAAATGCATGCAGTCTCTCAATTAATAATATGGCTTCATAATTGCATGTACAATAGTCTAAAAATGTTGTTTAAAATAGAAAATGCCAATGCTTTAAATGTCAGCTAAATGCAGTATTTTCACAGTTCATGTATCGCTGTCTCTTGTTTAAACTGCATGAATCTTCTTCCTTTTTTTTTTATTTTTTTTTTAAACCTGTTTGTAGATGCACAGAGAGTGACTCTTCGTATCTCAGAGCAGGTGCCTGAAGCCTGTCTAAAATAGAAGCAGGTAAAAGTGGCTCGTAAGTGGAAGAATATAGCCTGACGTGAATTGTTGGCTGTCAGTAGAGGGTTATCATTAAACGCTTGTGTCCATGACCCCTTGACCCCTAAAGCCTAAAGTCTGACCTCTGAAATGACAGAAATCAGGGCTACTTGGTATTTTGCTGTAAATTGTGTGAAAACTGAAATGGTTTTGTGAATCTGTTTGAAAAGAACATGATGATGTTATTTAAAATAATAGGTTACACTTGAAGGGGTGTGCATAAGACTGACATGACACCTTCATAATCATGCCATGACACGTGTCTTGAATATGAAGGTTTTTTGTGCATTTTTATGACAACTGTCATTAAGTGTCATTTGCTCAGTTAATGCAAAGATGACATTGTTTGAGATGTCTTTGTTATGGGCTAGGGGTAAAGGTAGGGTTAGGTCAAATAATGTCATCTTTGCATTAAAAATGACATAACTGAGCAAGTGACACTTAATGACAGTTGTCATAAACATGCATAAAACCTCCTTCATATTCATGACACGTGTCATGTCAGTCTTATGCACACCCCTTCAAGTAAAGTGTTACCAAATAAAATAAAATAAAAATCGCTATTTTTAGAACAAATTTTTAAGCTTAGCATAATCACATTAAAAAAGTTCAAGAAAAATTCACATGTAACTTACTACAAGTGCATTTTATAATTGGCACTAGTTATTGTTGGGCTTAATATATGTCGTCATAGGCATTTCATTACTGATGAATTCCTTCGAAATTATTATTATTACAGTTGCAAAGTAATGAAAAGTTTCAGGTAAATTTCCGAAAACTTTACTGGATTTTTTGGAAACTTTCTGAAAATTTTGGAGATTTTTTTTATTTTATTTGTATTTTTTTTAAACTTTCAAGAAGTTCCCAGAAATATACTGCCCGTTTGCAACCCCGATTATTAAAATTATTATTAATTGTAGTAATAATAATAATAATAATATTTTTAAATTATTATTATTATTATTATTATTTACGAATATTATTTATTATTTATTTGTGATCTAAGTAAGAGAAAGGTTGGTTGAATAAAACTTTTAAAAATTTAAGAAGCAGAAGTCATTGTCATTATTTATTGGTAAGTTAACCAAATTAATAGTCAAATAATTGGAGAGAGAAAAATTTATAGATTGGATAGAAAAAAAATAATTCTTCGTAGTAAACCTGCTGTTTTTGCATTTTATATTAATTTACAAATGGGTATTATGTGCATTTTTTGTATGCATGTAATCCTGATGACCTACAGTATCGGATTGGATTATTTGACAGAATTATTTGGTAGACTGCTATTTTAAGCATGCAAGTAATGAGGTCATGTAGAGTAGCATACTACTGTTTGAAATGCCTGTATGCTGTTTCACATATTGTTTTTTTAATTAATTTATTTATTTAACAGAATGCAGTGCAGTAATCTAGTATTTTATTCTGTGCATAACCTTGATCTCGATATGTGCTATAATAATTAGAGCAGATGCCATCACTCGCCTGCCCCCCGATGGGTTCATTGGTGTTAAATTAGTCCCTCGGGACATTTTTAATGAGGAAATTATCTTATGAATGGGTCATATAGCGTATGTTCTTCTAAACACGGTTCATGTCGATGCACAGCCTGACAATGACCTGCCTTCATGGTCCAACATGATAGAATCACGTAACCCAGATGAGCTGGCGCTGGGTCAGACAGGCACCCAATATCCCTGTGAACCGACCCCAGCGGCCCGTCGATAAACACAAAACCACCCAGATTCAGACCTGTTTACTCACTTGTTTTAAAGGAACAGTTCACCTGTAAGTGAGCTGTTTTCAATTATGTATTTCAATGATGAAATTTCATTTTTGGGTGAGTGGACCCAAATGTAGATCTGAATTTAAGCTTAATGGGATTTTCATCATTATTTAAGAAAAAAATTAAATTAGACCTATATCACCATACTTCCTCGGTTGATTCATTACATGAAGAATTGCAAACATTTTTTGCATTACATGTTTTCTAAAATGTTGTCTAAATATGCAAATGAGTCATTATTAAATATGCAGTAATATGCATATATTTAATGGTAGATGATCAAAATCTAATAATAGAAATCTGAACATTGGATAGTTTTTACGAGGTTTTTGTATTTCTCTTTTTATCACTCCATAAATCAGAAAATACCGTCAACAACCTGAAAATAATGTTTTACTTTGTTAATAAAGTTTTGTATAAAACCAGGGAAATGATTAATGAACAAACCCTTCAGTAAAAGCCTTAAACGGAATATAGATAGCTAGAAATAAAACTCGCAGCCTTAAAGATATGTAGCCTACTGAAATTGAAATCTACAGATGCAAATAGATAAAGTGCAAAAATGAACAATTAAAAGTGTGTTTTGAATGTTCTTTCCACTAGAATTTCAAAACTGATCAATGCATGAAAAAAACAATGTTTTTGCATGTAGCATCTTGCTTTAAATCAATCAATGCAGCGATTGACCATCTTTCGACTTGAATTGAAGCGATAGCAGGGGTTTGTCATTAATTTCGACCGCTTTCTGCATGCTAGTGAAATGCAATCTGGCCCAAACCGTACATCGATGCCCTAACCGCTGTCCGACCCTGATTTAACGCTCCGTCCACATTGTGGATGCTGAAAAAGACCCGTCCACTGGGTCTAATGTTCCTTCACTTCACAAAAGTGCCACTCTCGAGATTTGTGAGCCGAACACAGTCGTGCTTTGTGTCCCTCTGCCAGCATCCCTCCTTCTCCCAGAGGAGTGAGGAGAGAAGGATATGGACAGATAGGAGGACTCCCTTATTCTGTTACCTTTCTGGAGAATAATTACCTCTCTAATCTGACCAAGGGCTAGTGTATGTTGCCCCCAACACCTGCACAGGTCTCAGAGCAGTCGCAGTTTCTTCAGATGGCTGCCGTTTCTGGTTCTTTTCTTGAAAAGACACAGCAAGTAAGCAGTGCTTGGTAATCGATAACAGGGCTGAATAATAATGATGGCCTGAGGCCGGTGAGAGCGTCACGGTTCAGCTGACAGGCCAGTGCTGTGTGTCACTGCTGCTTACCATGTTGGTCATGCACGTGTGTTTTTATGCCTTGCAAACTCAAATCATTATTTTGTGTAATGTATTCAGTGCCGTTGTTGGGATCAGCTTATTTAATTTAAGTGTAGCAATTTTATGTACTTTTGTCTTCATTTATTTATCTATTTTAGTGTAGCCTAAATGTATTTCCATTTCAGTTTTAGTAATTTTTTAGTAATTGTAAACTTATTTTATTTCAGTTTGCTGTCAAGGCAACATACTGTATATAATTTTTTTTGTCAATATTTTTTCATATGTTTATATTTTATTTTATGTCAGATTTGTTTCAAGTAACATATTTAGTATTATTTATATACTTTTTTCCATATTTCAATGTAGCTTAAATTTATTTATTTTGTCATTTTTATATTTTATTTTTATTTCAGCTTCATTTCAAGTAACAAAAATTATTTTTAACAGTGTTAGTTAGCAATAACACACGAGTTGGTATTCTACTGACAGTACTGTAAAAGTAGGCAAACAATCAGTAATGCTTTGCATTTTTTTTTTCATTTATGAATTCATATGCCATCCATATGCATATCCATATAACAACTTTCCTGAAACCGTGTTTATATATAGATGACATAGTTAAGCTACAGTTATATAGTCTGCAGCTATTATTGCAAATATTGTATATTACTGTATACACAGATTTTAAAATTTTTATGCTCACCAAGGCTGTATTTGACCAAAAATACAGTAAAACAGAAATATTTTTACAATTTAAAATAACTGTTTTCTGTGTGAATATATGTTAAAATGTAATTTATTTCTGTGAATTTTCAGCATCATTACTCCAGTCTTCAGTGTCACATGATTCTTCAGAAATCATTCTAATATGCTGATATGCTGCTCAAGAAACATTTCTGATTATTATCAGTATTGAAAACCGTTTCATATTCTGTGGAAACCGACTTGTTTTCTTTAATAGGCTTTAATGTAGAGTCATGTGTTGGTCAAATGGTCATGTTTCTCTGATGCTTTGGCTTCTTGTTTTTTTCCTACTTTTTAAAAAATGCATGTTTCTCTCCCTGTTCTTCTTCTCTTCTGTCATTTTAAGGCCCACACACACATTTGTCTTATTTTTCCATTGACCCTGTGGTTTCCATGTATTTCTTGGCTTGTGAACAAACTCTTGGTAATTGGAGGTCAAGAGGTGTGGATCTGCAGTCTGTGTAGTGGAATGCATTAGTTAAAGCCAGAGAGATTTGACAAACCAGTCAGTTTGAACCACTCAACCACTTCAGATGTTTTCTTTGAATGGAAAGCAGGGTGAAAAAGTGTCTCTATGTGAGGTGATTGAAAAATATGAGATCCATCAGCTAATCAGTCAGTTGATGGAATAATATGAAGACCTGCAGTGAGACCAGAAATATGTATATGAAAGTAAATAGGGTAAGTTTGGTTTTTAACGAGTGTCAGGTTGTGTCGGGTCACAGGATGAGACTCACGCTTGTGTGGGATAATCATTTTTGACCTCAGATTCCTAAAACAGGCTCATTCCAGAGGTAATCGATTTATTGGCTGATGGGAAGGCCATTCTGGCTGTTTTGAAGCATCTCAAAGTGCTCATTGTGTCGGATTGACTTGATTTCTCTTGCGTGCCATGAGTTATCGGACATGGGTGTTGTTTTTGACCAGATAAGACTAATGCCAGCAAATTCTTTCTTGGGAAATGATCATGATTATTCCCTATTTGCATTTAGAGCTTCCAGGGAAACATCTTCTGGACTTTGTGCACTCTCAAAGGAATAGTTCAAACAAAAATGAACATTTGCTAAACATGTCCTCACCCTCGGGCCATTCTTCATCAGATTTGTAGAAATGTAGCATTCCATCACTTGCTCACCAATGGATCCTCTGCAGTGAATGGGTGCCGTCAGAATGAGAGTCCAAACAGCTGATAAAAACATCACAATAATTCACATTTAACTTCAAACCATTGTTTCTGTCTGCAATATGAATCCATCATGCATAATAATGCTTCCTCCAGTGAAAAGTCATCTTGCCTGAATCAGGAGAAAAATCTGCACAGATAAAACACTGTTTACAAGCCAAAACAGTTCTAAACAAATATGTGGGTGGATTTTGTTGTGAGAGACAACAGGAGATGGACTTTTACACCGGAAGAATCATTATTATGGACTAATTTTTTTTAGTTAGAAGCAATGGTTTGAAGTTAAAAATGTCTTAATTTCCTACAAACACGCAGCTTTTGTCTTCTCAAGATGTTAACTGATGGACTGGAGTGGTGTGGATTATTGTGATGTTTTTATCAGCTGTTTGGACTCTCGTTCTGACGGCACCCATTCACTGCAGAGCATCCACTGCTGAGCGAGTGATAGAATGCTACATTTCTCCAAATCTGATGAAGTAACAGTTCATTTTGGGTGAACTGTTTCTTTAAAAATAAGTGCTCCAAAAGACGATTTTCTGCAGCGATGCACAAAAGAACTGTTTTAGGTTTCCAAAAGAACATTCAAATGCACATTTCTTAAAATAACTATTTTCTTTCTTAATCCGAAGAACATTTTAATAATCTAAAGAACATTTTTCCACTATAAAAGACTTTTGTGAACGTTAAATGTTCTTCATGGAACCACTGATGCCAGTAAAGGACCATTAATTTTATTAATGAGTTAATTAATGTCACTGTTTTCAGTGTTGTTTAGGGAGTTGAGCAGTAAAACATGAATTTAGAGATGAAACACTTCTGAAGGGAGTGTTTGAAAAGAAACAGATCTGTAGAAGAAAGAGCGGTCAGCGCTTTAAATGTGTTCTTGGGCCAGTACAAAACATCTTGTGTCAGAGAGGCTGTATTTTACACTTCTGTAGCATTTGTATTTCTCCCTGAAACTCGTCAAGGTGTCTTGCACCAAAACAGTCATAATTTAGTTTAACATGATCATTTTCAGCCCTCTCACTGACCTTTTTAACTTGTGAGCTCCATTCCAAGTGCACTACATTCCAAACCTCAAATCTCATTTGCACTTACTTTTAGTCTATTAAATTCAAATATGTCGAATAGCGATTCTTGCACAATGCTTCAGAAGACATGGAATATAACTTGTCAATAAAATTGTAAATAAAGGTTATTGAGTACGCATTTCTACTTCAAAATTTAATATTTAATTCAATGTTCTTTCCGTTTCTTTAATTACTTGCTAGCAATTTCTGAATGAAAACATCCTGTTTTCCATCATACGATGTCAGAATTTGATTGAAAACTGGCAGGATCTGTATGTTTGCTTGTGTTTTATGAGAATCCTGTGACTTTGTCTGTTGGGGTGGTGACGAACGGTTAAACCTTGTGTGATGTTGTTACCAGAAAGGCACATGGTACCCAGTCACAAACAACAACTACTCTAGTACACTGACTCCTGGTCATTCAGGCTGTTTAGGGCCCATTGTGTTCTTAAGTGTTACATTGTAACATTATTCAGCGTTCTAGAATGTTGAGTGCAACATTGTTAATCAAAACATTATTATCAACCTGTTTATGCATATTTGTACTTGCATTTGCTATAAAAACAGGATTTTTCTGGATGTTTTGTAATGTTTGTGTTTGAAGAGTGTGCTGTATTTACAACTCAAAGCTTCCCAGTCCATTCAGACACGTATCACGTATATAGCTTTGTGGCTTTACACTCCTCAGTCAGAAGTCTATTGTCTGAGGGCTTGTTTATTGCAGAACTGATGTAATTTCACAGGTACACCTCCCTTTAAAATCACAATCTGTATCCGTTCTTCCAGAACGGTGGTTTCGGAGAGAGAAGTTATTAATTCAGACCGAGCCAGCAGGTATAAGGGAAGACAGGCAAATTAAATTTGGTAAATGATTGGCGTGTAGATGAGACACAGTTAAACGAATGTACATGCATATTTTTTTGTGTAAAGACTGTTTGTCATTCTTTCATAATGCCCTCAAATGATCTATTGTGATATAACATGAACATTTTTATTGTTCATTAAAAAGTCTCAATTTTATTAAATCTAGGCATGTGCCATTATAGAATTACAAAGAAATGGGAAGCATCACGTTGGAATAAAATGACTGGAATAATATTTTGTTGTAAAACCTACTGCAATTTTTATAAATTTGTATTATCAACTTGTTTTTAACAAATTAAAATTTAACATAATAATTTAACATTTGATACTTTTATATTCATTTTCTAATGTTATTTTCTATAACTTGCCATAGAAAACGAGTATACTGTTTGAACTGAGAGGACATAAGTGCATTTATCTGCTTCAGATGTAAATAATTGCAATAACGTCAATAATAATAATTCAGATGTAAATAGTTTGATAATGATATTGTGCATATCTAATCAAAACACCACTGAAATATCTATACTGTGCTCTGCTAATCTGAATTTTTCTCTTCTTTTGTGCGTTTCCAGACTCATTTTAATTGCTAAATCCACACCGAGCAGTTTGTGAGATCAGCTCAAGTTTTGCGTTCTGTTCAGCAGTCTGTGTTGTCGTCCCTTGTGTAGTGGTTAAATTTAGGATAGAAATGCGATAAGAGTGGATCAGCTTGAAACCAGAACTCTGCCCAGCCCTGGTTAGAGAGCCGACCGGTCCGTCTCAGTGCATTGAGGACACATCATGACCCTGTAAACAATAGAAACACAGCAAACACTGACCCAGCCCCCTCTGTGCTGCATGTGCATTGATTATATTCTGCTGTCAGCCGTCTCAAGTGTGCACGACGATGCACACACACACACACACGCGCATGCAAGCGCACCAGCTGATCTGCCGTTATTGTTTTGCACCTGTCACAGAGGCTTCAAATGGTGTGTGTGTGCGAGCATGTTATTATCTGACATTCATATTTAATTGTTGCTTTGACTGAGAGTGAACGTTGAGGTTAAACCGTCTTGATTTGTGAGCCGTTTCTGCATGACTGTGACGCTTGGCACATGCTTTTATCAGAGAGAGAGAGAGAGAGAGAGAGAGAGAGAGAGAGAGAGGGAGAGAACGAGAGGGGAAAGAGGAGGTCTGAATGTCTTCTCATTGCAGTTCAGACATCCACAGCCAGACACAACCATCAACCTTTATGACACCCAGAAAATTGCAGATTTACTCTAAATTATACACACGTCTGGAAGCAAACAGACACGTATGAGACCAGCGGACTCTGAAATGATTCTTGCTTGTTTTTTTGCATCTCTGTGGATTTTGTGGTCGTCTTCTCTGAGGTTCAGAGCGTCTTTACCGGCACTTGGTAAGTTTAAGTAATGCCTTTTGTTTTTGGGGGGTGTTATTGGATGCATATTGTGAACTTCTGTAGACAGTAGATTAATTGGATGTTTGAAGGCATTTGGTGAGTTTAATGTTTCTTCCTTTTTTTAAATGTTATTGGAAGCATTTTGCTAATTTAACACATTGGCAACAGATTAGTTGAGAACTTGCAAATTTTGGGGGTTCTTTAGTTATTATTTCTTTTAAGGCATTTGGTGAGTTTAAAGTAATGTTTTTTTGGGATGTTATTGGATGCATATTGCATATTTCAATAACAAGCAATAGATTAGTTGCATATTTTATAGATTCTGTTGGATGTTTGAAGGCGTTTGATGAGTTTAAATGTTTTTTGGATGTTTTTGGATGCATTTTGCATATTTCAATAAGCAATAGATTAGTTGCACATTTTATAGGTTCTGTTGTTTGTTTGAAGACATTTGGTCAGTTTAAGTAATATTTCTTGTTTTTTTGGATATTATTGGATACATATTTCTAATTTTAATAACATACAGACAACAGATTAGTTAAGAACGTTCACATTTTACAGATGCTGTTAAGTGCTTAAGTGTTTGATTTTATTTATTTATTTTATTTTATTTTTTTGCAAGTCAAGCATCACTGTTACTAATGTTCATACTGAAGATTATTATATTTACATGCATATCCTGCACACATGCATGATACCTCAAATCAAGGATATTAGCAAGTGAAAAGCAAGCACCTGCAGCACCCTAACATCAAGCAAGCACTGCTCAAAAAAACACCAGAAAATGTGAAGATCCTGTCTTGTATTGTCTGTAAAATCTTCCTCTCAGACTTAGTAGGATGTAGTTTCTTGTGGCTGCGGCATGTGTCTCTACGTTTCCTTCAGCTGTGATCAAATGCATATTTAAACCTCCACTGTAATCAGCGTTTTCTCCCTTCAGTTGAGAGTTTGTGTGTGAAGGCCGAGATCAAAGCACACACGCGTGCCATTCAAGACCCAATCTGTCCGACTTCAAAGTGCACAGGGACCGTAGATGCAGCATGTGTGTTTGCACTGTTGATATGGAAAAACCTCAACAAAACATTTGATTTGAGGAATCAAAGCACACGCTGAACTTTAATACTTAGGGTTAGAGATTTGCTCACATAATAGTCATGCTTATTGTTGCAAACCGCAATAATAATTTCACGGTCAAGCATTCAAGATGCAATCAAATCCTAATGAATAAAATCAAACTTAATATTCTCGTTCACTCATAAAATGTTAAATGGAGTTTGTGCACTTCTTAAGTGTTTGCATATTGATTTTTTGCAGAAACCCTGGTTGCAACCTTTTCCTAATGGAATCTAATCTCAAGTTTTAGACGTGAATAATATAATGGCGCCTGGAAAAATGAATACCTTTTGTGATTCATATGGGATGTATTGGGAGAATTTGATTATGGCTTCTGTTTTCCGTCTGCTTGCAGATTTAAATCCCGGTCGAAGCACCTCAGGTTCTTGGAATCGTTGAGGAATTTCATACCCTCATTGGAAACTTTTGGAAATGTAACAATTGGGTCGTTGGCCATATTGTGGAAACCCACAGAACTGGAACGTTTGCGTGTTGTAAATGTTCCATTCCAAGCGTCGTCTCATTCCTGAAGCAGTGTATTGAAGGAAAAAGAAGCATTTGACCTTTAGTGGCCCGTTGCATTCTGGGAGAGTCCTGCAGGGATCAATGAACGTTTGGGTAATTAGCTGCCATTGTTCTGAGGTGAGAAGGAATCTGGGTCTGTATGGAAATCCAGCGTTGTTTGACACATGCAAATGAGCAGCAGTGCTGCTGTACATAATTGTCAAAATGTCTCAATTAATCCCTGATGGTCATTCTTTGTATCTGTATGTTAAACCGTGACTTGATGTGATTTGACGCATGATATTTAGCATCATGTGCGGTTGTGTTTTGGGTTTCAGAGTGCGCACAGGCATAAACCCTAATGAGGAGAAGTGGGCCAGACGCCTGCCATACGTTTGTCTCCCAGAGGACTTCAGCAGTGTCTCAGACTCGAGCCTCAAGCGGTCTGGAGACAAAACATTTACATTTATGCATTTAGCAGACGCTTTTATCCAAAGCGACTTACATTGCATTCAAGTTACAATTTTTACATTTTATCAGCTCTTGCTTTCCCTGGGAATCGAACCCATGATCTTGGCGTTGCTAGCGCCATGCTCTACTATTTGAGCTACAGGAAAGGTACAAAACCACATCAAAACACTCAAATGTGTCCTCTAGAGCTGCCAAGAACCAATTAAAACCAATTAGACAAAGTGATGCAATTAATTAGTGGCTTTTTATTAGTGGCATTTGTTACTTCATTAAGTTATCAGAGTTATGATTTTTCATATGCTGGTTAATAAAATCACACAAACGTTTTATTTATTTATTTAAAGAAATCCATATTTTTTTCAGCAAGGATGCATTAAATTGATCAAAAGTGACATTAAAGGCATTTATAATGGGACAAAAGATTTCTATTTCAAATATAAACTGTTCTTTTGAACTTTCTACTTATCAAAGAATCCTGAAAAAATAAAATGCCTTACAGTTTCCACAAAAATATGTAGCAGTGCAACTAGCTTTAACATTGATAATAATCAGAAATGTTTCTTGAGCAGGATCTTGAGAAGGATCATGTGACACTGAAGACTGGAGTAATGATGCTGAAAATTCACAGTAATAAATTAGATTTTAAAATATATTCACATAGAAAATAGTTATTTAAATAGTAATAATAATTCAAAATTTTATGCTCTATTTTTGATCAAATAAATGAAGAGACTTCTTTCAAAAATATTAAGAAATTGCCAAACTTTTAAATGGTAGTGTAATGATCTAGTTCTCGTCCTGTACCTGGTGTAATTGCTCTCTGTTATTGGCTTGATGTTGATATACTGAATAATTTATGAAGCTGACAGCATGCTGTAGTTTTAATCTGTTTTGTAAAATCATCCTGTTGCGCTCATATCTGTTCCAATATAATGATATGAGGGGGGAAAAACACACATATAAGCCCTGTAAGATTTCGCTCTATTTTTTAGCACCAATGATTTATTCAACAGTGGGGGTTTTTTTTCTTTCTTTTTCTCTTCGGTTTCTCTGCTTTAGGGTCTCTATTAATCTATATTTTGCTATTAAAATGCCTAATATTCCTGTCGTTAATGAGATCGGATTCTCCTGTTCTCTCTGGATTCCTGAACGTGTTCTATTCGTTCTCCAGGGTTCCGCCGTTGCCATGGCGACGGAATCCCCCACCAAGCTGGCGGAAACCCCTCTGTCCTTCAGCTGAGGCTAATTGAGAGCGAGTCAGCCGTGGTTGTGTGTATCGGCCCTGTGTCGCTCGCTCCGAGCGCCTTTTGTTTGCAAGAACAGCCAGAGAACTCATAGCAGTTCTAAGTCTATTCTATTTACAATTTACCGTGAAAATCATAATACCTACCATTATACAATATTAATTGTTGTTGCTATAAATAGCTTTGTACTTGTAAATATTGGTCTACAAAGGGATCTGCTTGAGTGTAACTGCTTGCTGCTTTTTAGTGCAAAGGCTATTGTATTTGTTAAAAGCAGGTTAGTAATGACGAACGCAATGTTACTTTTCACTGGCAGTATTTCAGCAATCAAGTTTTGGTCTCATGAGTGTTTATTGGCTGTGTTGAATCTGAATTAATGATGCGTGATTCATGAATGAATTACTCTTGGGAGTGGGGGTTAAATAAGTGTAATACGAAATATGTTGCAAGAATAGTGTTGTGCTGTGAAGTATTCAGTAAATAAATTTAATTTATAGTACAAAATGAATTGCTGTTGTGTGTCTGGTTTGAATTGCTCTTGTGAGTCAAATGAAGTCCGTACGAATCACTTTTTGGGAGTCATGTTAAATCGCTCATGGGAGTCTTGTAGAATCACTGT
The DNA here is from genome assembly GCA_036784905.1 of Acrossocheilus fasciatus. NCBI lineage: Eukaryota > Metazoa > Chordata > Actinopteri > Cypriniformes > Cyprinidae > Acrossocheilus > Acrossocheilus fasciatus. Next base: position 3,118,618 of record CM071958.1, read on the forward strand.
TTGGGACTTGGATTTGAATTGTTCTCTGAGACTCGGATTTAAGTCATTCTTCGGGTGTCGGGTTAAATTGCTCTTTGGGAGTCTTGTTGAATCTTTCTTTGGGGGTTGGTTTGAATCGTTCTTGTGAGTTGGGTTGAATCACTCTTTGGGAGTCATGTTAATTAATTTGCTCTTGTGAGTCCAGTTGAGTTGCTCTTTGGGAGTCAAGTTGAATCGCTCCTGATAATTGGATTTGAATCGGTCTTTGAGAGTTGGATTTGAATCACTCATGGGAGTCTTGTTGAATCGCTCTTTGGGAGTCGGATTGAATCGCTCTTTGGTAGTAGGGTTTAATTACCCTTTGGGAGTTGTGTTGAATCACTCTTTGGGAGTCAGATTTGAATCTGTAGAGCCAAACGAGTAAGCAAAGCCATCTGAATCATTCTGAATGTTGATGCACTGAATCATTTGAAGTAAATGAAATGCACTCAAGACTACAGAACTAGTTTCGCACAATGCAATGCACTGAACTTGAGCTCCCATTTCAAGTGAGATGAATGAACCAGAAGTAATATTACCATCTCTATTATTTCTTTATAAACTCATTATTTGTTCAGCCCTGCCAAAAATTGAGACACAAATGGCATTTAAATAAAAAATAACAATGTTTCTAAGATAACTAGACATCACTTATTGAATTAAACATAAGTTCATGAGACAATGCAGCATACTACTGTTTGAAAGTGTTGCATACTGTTTTATGTGCAATAGCATGTAGTGTGAAGTACATACTGTGCAGTAAGCAGGATGTTAGGATTGTATTCTGTGCCTTTGTGTGTGCAAGTTCAAATATCTCCCCCTCCTAATGTGAAAGTCCTTGTGTCCTCTCCACAGATCTGTGAAGAGCTCTCCGCTCCATCTTCAGCTGCCTGAGACGTGAACCCCAGAAAGACTCTTAATGAATCAGTATTCGCCGCTCGATGCCATGGCGTTCAAGTGAGTAGTTGTTTTCCGCATCTATATGTTGAATGCGTCCTCTGTCGTCCTGCTGCTTCTCCTGTATGATCTCAGACCCTATCATCAGGTTAGTAGGGATGCAGGGTTACGTCTTCTGGCGAACTTATGGAAAGCGTTGGCATATAAAGGGTCTTTTCTCCAAAGGGCCCCTCGGAGACGTTTGGCATTCGCATGGAAGCTGATTTGCATTCCATCTTGGCGGAGTCGAGTTTTCTGATGCTGGATGCTTGCTGGCTGCTCTCTTGTTTTTCTGTTTGGCCCAAATTCCTGCTTTCTTTCTTTATTTCTCCTTTTTCTTTCTTTCCTGCTTGCCTTTGCCAGTTAGAAGACAATAAGGAATGGAAAAGATGACTGTTTTCAGAAGGTGTTGGTCAGATGAGGGTGTTTTGAAAGAGTTTGACACACAAATAGAGCCTTTTTGACAATGCAGTGTAGTCTATGGGCTGAAATGTTCCCTATTGGTGCATTTTGAAATGTGTCGGAACCACAATTCATAGTGCAGTGCAAGTATAAGTTTGGTTTGTTTCTGCGCAAAGGAGTGCAGTGGAATCAAGTAGGGCTGCTATTGGGGGGGGGGGGGGGGGGGGGGGCAGTTTTTTTTTTTTTTAATTAACTTTTTATTGATTAATTTATTAATAATTTTTTTGAGATAGCACAATGCTGAAGTTTTTTGTTTTGTTTTTGCATACAGGAATTTTCAACAGTTAAGTTAAATAACTATATTTAATTAATAATAATAGAATAATTTTATTTTATTTTGTTTTTTTAGAGAGTGTATCTGCATAGAAAATAAATTATTGTGAGTTTTGTTAAATAAAAAAACTTTTTTGTATTTTCTGTTTTATTTTAATTTTAGTTAAAAGTTAGTTTAGTTAATTTTGTCATTTTTAAGTCGTGTTTTCATGTTTATATTTTTTATTCTTTTTCCTAACCCTAATCAAATAAAAAAATAATAAACCATGAAATAAACTATATTTTCAGGGTTGAAGAATTTGATTTTTATGATTTTATAATTGTAATTTTTGTTAAATAAAAATGTTAAATGAAATGTATTTAGAATATATATATATTTATTTATTTATTTATTTATTTATTATTTAATACAATTGTATTATTTTTTTGTGCAACTGTAAAATTTGTTAGCATTTCTTCATTTTCAAAATTAAAGATGCTGAAACACTGTATCATGAGCTGCTCGTGTGTAAATGAACATTATGCTGCACTTCACTGAAACATGCAGCTCATGTATTTAATTAAAATGTAGCCTTTGATTGCATTAAGATTCTGATATATCATGCAGCCTTGGATCAAGTGTTACCGTCTGCATTTGCGTACTTGTGTAGAATTTGATTTTGGCATAAGAGTGTTCTTCATGCTCAGCAGAATGCTTATACTTCTGTGGGTTGCTTTTTTTTATTAATTTATTTTTTATGTCAAGGCATTGGAAAACTTTGACTGATTTAAATAATCAAGCACACCGATGAATATTTTATCCAAGAAAATACTGTGATGCATCATTTTGATTTGGAGCAAAGTGCTTCTCAAACATGCTGATTTTACTGTCTCGTAAAAGTGCAGAGTGGCTCTTGATGTCAGGCTTTCAAAGCTTCAGCCGGACGGCAAATGAAGTTGTCAGTCACGCTGACGTCTCTGTTAGTGATTGAAGGCTATCAGCCGTCTCACATGCACACTAACTCCTGTTTCCATTCTGTGGAAAGCGTTGCATCGGCTCTTGGAAATTTGGACAGATAGCTGAAACCGTCATCATTTAATGCATTTTCCCTGGTTTTCAGATGAACAAGCAAATAGTTCATAGCTATTATTTTCTAATAGTGTCAGCAGTCCTGAATCAGAGTTTTGCTGTCTGTTGTAGATGGTGGTTCAGTTTGCATGACAGATCTCGAGAATACGTCTCATAGTAACTAGATCTTTAGTTGGGAGAATTTCATTTTTATTCTGTTATGTACAGTATATTATGCTATATTGTGAATTTAGTCATAACTTGTGACTAAAAGGCATGAAGCACGACATGCAGTGAACTACATTATATTCACAATACAGCACAATCTCCATTTCCTTATTGCTATTATAAAATGTTTACTGCAAAAAAAATGAGAAGTTTCCATTAAAATGGTATTATTACGGATTATTATTATTATTATTATTATATTAGATATTGAGGTAAATTCTAGTGTTATTTTAGTATTAGTGAGATACTGTTATAATTGTATTTATTAATATTTTGAATTATTATTTGTATTTTATTAAAGTTTGTAATTTTATTAACATTTTTTAATTTTGTTGTGTTTTGTCGTTTTAGGTAGTTTTTCATGTTTATATCATTTTTATTCATTTAAATTTTTTACTATTATGCCAATTAAACAGGTGAAATAAAATAAAAAGTTTATGTCTTTATATTTAATTTTATTTTATTTCAAGTAACAAAAATGTTTCTTTTATGGTTTCAGTTTTAGTTTAGTTAACTAACAACCCTGAGAAAGTCATATAATTTTATAAATAATAATAATAATAATATTTATTATTATTATTATTATTATTATTATTATTATTATTATTAATTAGTTCATATATATTTATAATAGTATTAACAATTATTAATATTACAAATCGCAATGACAATATTAATTTTATTCATATTAATTATTAATAATATTATTAATTGTTAGAGTTATTATTGAGTATCATTAATAACTAAAATAATATTTAACAGTATTATATTATTAATTAAAGTAATGTGGTCTTTTAGCAACTTCACACTTTAAAGACTAGACTTGTCAAGACTACTCTAAATGTTCGAAGTTTTATCATGCCTTCCTCGGAGACTTCTGAATGCGTCAAACTTGTTGACGAGTTGTTGAGAAAGATCAAAGGTAACCTAGCAACCGGCGGGGGCGTCTGATCGGAGGCCCCCGATCCAGCCGTCCTTTGTATCGCCTGCACTCGTGGGTTTTGCAGCACAATTGTTTGTGTGGAGGAATGATAAATGTGCTGCCAAAAAGACGTGAAGAAAACACAGAGTACGAGAATGAGAGATGCTCGCTGTCATCGGCTCCGGAACAAAGACGCTCTACACAAAACTACTTGAGATTCATGTCTGTCTGAATGTGAGTCTGTCTTCCTCCCATTATCTCTCTCTCTCTCTCTCTCTCTCTCTCTCTCTCTCTCTCTCTCTCTCTCTCTCTCTCTCTCTCTCTCTCTCTCTCTCTCTCTCTCTCTCTCTCTCTCTCTCTCTCTCTCTCTCTCTCTCTCTCGTTCTCTCTCTCTCTCGTTCTCTCTCTCTTGTGTCTGAGTTAATATTGACAGAGATTTTTTGGAGGACTGTCTTTTTCTTCTACTCGTTCTAGTTTAGACAGTTCAGTTATTGAATGTGAATTGTAAAGCAAGGAGGATTGTTTGGTTAGTTTTTGTTCTAAGCCTGTATGACTGATTTGTTCAGTGAAGCACATTTCCAACCCAAGCTGAATTTCCAAGTTCAACTCTGAATACAGATGTGATGTAGTGTAGTGTAGTGAGCGTGGGCTGTCAAGGTCTTAAAGGACAGGAAAATATAATAAGTGTACAATAAACATGTTCCAAGTCTTCTAAAGTGATAGATCCATGTGAGAAACAACAAAAAGACTTTTTTAATACATTAATAACACTTTAATGTTGGAGATTCTGCTTTTGTGTACCAAGAAAGAAGATAAATTATGCATGTTTATATCTGGTTTATTCTATAATTTATACAAAATAAACTCGGATACTAGTCAGCACACCCTTTGTCTGCCTGGATTTGACCAGACTGTTAAATTCAGAAAATAATTTATATGTAATTAAACATTCTGTGTCTTTTCCTTTTCAAAAAGGTGATTTTAGAGGGTTTTTTTTTAAGATGTATATGTTCTCTTAGTTAAAGACAGTAAGAGTTGTTAAATGGCATCAAATTTCTAAAATGATTAGAAATTTGATGAATGCATATTTCACAAATTAATAAAAATGTAATTATATTGTGCCATTTCAGAAAAATTCGAATATTATTTGAAAATGAATCTGTATTAAATTAGTACAAAAATTAAATAATAAATAAACATTAAATTGCAATGTGCAATCTCAAAAAGTTTTAACTTTGACAATTTGTTTTAAAAATATAATTAATTAAATTGTATATGAAATTAATCAAATTTAGATTGATAAATATTAAATTACATATAATTTAATACAAATTTAATTGCATGGTGCCATTTAATATTATAAAAATAATCACTATTAAATTAATAAAATAAAAATTGAATGAATAAAATTTAATTACGTTGTGCCATCTCAAAATATTTGAATATTATTTTATCAATATTAATTGAATGCAAAATGAAATGAACAGCAAGTGTCACAAATGGAAAAAAAAAATTAATTGTATTTTGCATCTTTAAAAAAAATTGAATATTTTGAAAACCTAAGTAAAGATAAATATTAAAATAAATATAAAAATATAAATAATATAAAATAATTATAAAATATTAAATAAGCAGCAGTAGAACAGCAGTAATAGGGTTGATGTTTTAAGAGGAAATTTAGTCATTACAAGCCTTTGTGCTCAAGGTCATGACACTTCAGTGTTTACTAGAAAGAGAAGATATTTCTACAAATACTAGTTGTTTACTATATAAAATCATGGTAAAACTCATCAAGGGTTGATGAGTTCAGAAGGTCCTCTTCTCTTAGTAAACACACACTGCTGTTTGAACATGTTGTTTTGTGATGGATCGTATGGTTTTTATGTGTGTTGTGAGGAAGAGGAAGAGGGTTTGGTTGTTTCTGTCTGTAAATCCAGATTTGGCTTCTTGTTCGCATTAAACACAAATCCTATCACTCTCAGTACAAACCCCTGTAATCCAGTTCACACTGTAGCCCTACATCTGCAAATTAAAAGCTTATTTTTGTATTTTTTCTGGAAATATGGCGGCCGCTCTTTTCTTTTTTTTTTTTTTTGGAGCAAAACGTTTTTTTTGGGAGCTTAGATTTAGACTGTTTCTCATCAGCGTCCATCAAAGATTATAAAATAATCCAGATCACATTCGCAAGTGCATTATTAAAGCATTTATTGGATCAGCATCCAATCAGCATATGAACAGTCGAGATCATGTGACCCTGATTTATGCGTAGGTCAAAGGTCAAGCTCCTCTGACCCATAAGCTCCAGGCTGCCGTAACATCTCTGATTCAGTGCAAACAAACGGCAAGCAGCTGCGATGTGAGACTGAATCGTTTACAGATATGAATTGTTGCCTGAAGTCTTTAGGAAATCTGGAGTTGCTCGAGAGGATAATAAATGTCATTTGTTGCTTTGTTGAATCACTTCTTCCTCTGTGGAACAACAAAAGGAGGTTTTAGACAGATCGTTCATGCTGCTTTTATCCGTGTAATGGAAATAAATGGGAACTTTGGCTGACATTTAGCTTTAAAAATGACCAAAAAGTGTAGTTTACATGACTTGACTTCAGTGTCACGTGATTAATTTTTATGAGAAGAAGAGTGAAATTTAAGTTGCTCACTGAAAATCTGTGCCATCCACTAGGACTGCATGATTTCTTAAAATAGAAATTGCAATTTAAAATGCAATTTTATTTTAAAAAAACATGTTCTTGTTTGTAGGGTTGCACAATTTAGCCAAAAACTTGTGATTATATAAAATATGATATTATTATGTTCAAAATAATTGTATTTGTATAGTACAATAAAATGCAGCTCAAAGTGTTTCACAGGGTGGAATATGAAGAATATTGAGAAATTGTAATTAAAAAATAATAAATAATTATTAATAAATAATACTTTTTTTAAAATTATACAATTATTATCATAATTATATATCAAATAAATCATATTGTGATAATTCACTGTAAAACATAGAATATTTAATAATAACAATATAATTATAAAATGCATTATAAAAAATAATTATAAATAAAATGCAGCTCAAAAGTGTGGGGTGGCATATGAAAAATGTAGAAAGATAGTACTAAGAAAGTAAAAAATATATCTTAAAAAACATTGTTAAAATTAATAATAATGATGATAATATTTATAATAATAATAATAATAATAATAAAAATTAATTAATTAATTAATTAATAAAAATATTAAACTAAATAAGAAGTTTGTATTGTAATGTCACTGTCAAATATAGACTATTTATAAAACAAAAATATAATCATTATGATAAATGTAGTACAACTGTAAAATTACAATACTAATAGTCATTGTCTTCATTTTTTAAATGCTGGAACATCAAGCTTTTATTCTGGTGGAAAATGCTTGGTGGAAAATTTGATGATTTGTTTTTTTTGGGCTGAAAATAAAATAAACACCAAGCCATTTGGTTTTATTTTGATTAATCGTGCAGCTCTACCCTCAACTATAGCCCTCAAATCTTGTTTATGTCATGAAAACACACATAATGACACACGACATGTTTGAATGTTGTGAATTAAATCAAGTGCAAACTTTGAGATTTATGCTGAAAGGGAAGATTTTCAGCAGAAATATAAACTTAAAATAGAAGGAAGTCTTCAAATGAGGGTGAGTTCATGACCAAACTCTTCAGACTTTTCTCATGGACGAGGAAACTCAAGTTGATTAATAACTCCTCTCTGTCTCCCCTGAGAGCTTTGCGTGAGATGCTGAAATACAACAATATCATGCTCTTGTTTTGTAGTGCCACAGTAGTCGTCTTATCAATCACATGCGTTTGTTGTCCGATCTGCTCGCTAACAATCGAATAGTCGTGGCAGTGTTGAATAATAGTAGTCCTCCATAATGAAGAGGGCGACCCGTGACATCTTCACTTCCTCCGGCTCTGTTTGAGCGTGACTGACGGCTCTATCGCCGGATGTTGTGTGTGACGCGGCGTGCGACCGTTTCCTCTCGCTGTAAAGAGACGTGACCTTTGACTCATAGCTCATCAATTTTAGGCCGCTGTCAGTGATCTGACAGGAGATACGGACACCTGCCACAGCGGGACGAGAAACACCAGAGGAGGGACGCTCTGAATGTCAACGAGATGAGGAGAATATTAGCTTCTTTTAAATGTGGTCTTTTGTAGTTTAGAATTGTTATCATTTAGAATGGTTGCTATTATAATCAGAGCTGCACGATGCTGGATAAATTGAGAGTCACTTTTTTTTGTCTCAAATAGAGATCACAATTCTCCCTCGATTCTGACAAAACAAAATAATTTGTGATAAAATATTAATTGCTCGTAAAAGAAGGGTCAGAGCACGCACATCCAAAAATGTCTTGGCCAGGGGCAAGATCAAAAGGTACATCAAATAATAGAAAAAAGGTCTGCACACTGTTGTTCTCCCTTTATTAAAAAAAATAATAAACCAATTTTTACTATTAAAATTGTGAAAAAGTGGTTTGAATGAAGGATTCAATGACTCACTTATGAATACTTGTTTCATTACTGGATGAATCAGCATTTTTGGATGAATCTCTTGAATGAATGATTCATTATTTATAATGTTTCTGTTTTTGTCACCCTGAAGAAGTGCTATACAAATAAGTGCTATATTATTATTTTTTACTTCATTAGAAAATAGTTTTTTGTAATTTATATTTTTCATATTTATTTTGTATATTTATTTTCTTTTAAGTGCCTACCTGTGAATTACTTTTATGTACAAAAGAAGTGATGCTATTTATTTTTGTTTATTTATTTCTTTTAATTAATTCTAAATTTATTTTTGAATTTATTGAAATTATTTTTTTTATATTTTTCATATTTATTTTCTATTCATTTTCTTGCTAATTCCTATTTTTCTCTATTTTAAATGCCTTCCTGGGAAGCTATACAATTATAATTGTTAAATAAAAATAAACAAAATAAATTATGTATTATTATTATTATTATTATTATTATTATTATTACAGCATATTAATAGAACTGAATTGATATAATGATAAACAGCAGTATTTAACTGAAGATTAATTTGTTACAAAAATGTGTAAAATCCTTTTGAGAATCCTTTCAAGTGAATTGATTTTGAAACTTTTTTTTTTTTTTTGGTGAAACAAAACCCAAATTTATTCAAAATGAATTTGTCAGCCCTACATGCCTCATACGAGGAGAGTGTTTTTGATGATTTCATTATGACTGTATATAAACTGTGATGCACGTTGCACTAGACTACAGTTTGTTGGAAGAAGTAGCTTTTTAGTAGCTCTGATGCTCAGCTAATGAGGACTGAGTTCATTACACCTAAATATCATCATATCTAAACCACATTTTCCAAAACAAGTTTCTCAGGTTGTTGTGTTCCTCTACTGACCCATTGATCCATCTGAGGTTAATGCTGATATATTTGACTCTTAGACCGGATAAACAGACGTTTGTGAGGATGCATCACTCAAATGAAGTGCTGAATCTAATTTAGACTGACATCAGGAAGAAATTAGCATGCAGCATAATGGGTAATTGGGAAGGGGCCTGTGTGTTTGTGTGCGCTGGCATTACGTCCGCATGACTTGCTGTGATTGTCTCTGGCTGGTTTATTCACCCCTCGACTCAGTCCTGTTAACAGACGCTTGAGCTCTTTCTCTCTGACCTACATTAAAGTGTATTGCTGATTGTTTCTTCTGCAAAGGTTAATGATCTCAGTGATATTAACCAGAACCAGAACTAATCAAGAATACAGTAACTACTTTTTGGTTTTCAGCGTGTTAGTTTGATTTTGAAGCATGTAGTAGTTTGTTGAAGGATAGTCTGTGTCTGTGGTGGTTTATCTGGTGACTAACAGCACATGGAGGGGGAAACTGACCACACATCAGAAATAAATGGACAATTCAATTTAGTCCCAATAAAGATTGACCCAATAATCGGTTTTACTGATATTACTATTGTTTGTAGGGCTGCAGAATGTGGTGAAAAAGTTTTGTGATTTACATATCAATATGATGATGATGATGATAATAGTAATAATAATAATAATAATAAATGTATTATTAATAGTAGCAATAATAACAATAATAGTAATTTATACTACTACTACTGCTACTACTACTACTAATAATAATATATTCTTATAATAACATACTTATATTTATTTAGCACCTTTCCTACATAAAATGCTCAGTGTTTCACAGGATGCCATATAAAATATAGAAAAATAGTAATAAGAAAATGTAAACAACTGAAGTGAAAAATCTGAGTGAAAATATAAAAATATTTAATAAAAAATATTATTATTATTAATTTGTTAATAATTGTAATATTTCATTGTATAACAACAACAACAACAACAACAACAATAATAATAATAATAATAATAATAATAATAATAATGATGATGATAATAAGCTGCTTAGATTAAATATCAGTAAAACCGATTATCGGTCAGTCTCTATTGGAAATAAATGGAATTGTCCATTTATTTCTGATTATTATTATTATTTTATTTTATAGTATAAGAAGAGGAACTAATTCACTTGCAGTACATTATCGGTCAAAACCGATTATTGGTTTCCCACTCCATGTGCGTTTAGCAACCAGATAACCACCTCAGTCCTTAAACCACAGATATTGAAGCAATTCTGATTATTCTTAATCAGATATTGGTTTTATAATATCAAACCGATAAACACCATATCTAGAGTGACCAACTAAAACGTATCCCTTGGTTTGCTTCCAATAGCTACTTTAAACTGTTTAAAATGAATAGTTTATGGTCTATGCAAAGATAATAAACTCCCTTGTCATTTATTTGTTTTTTGCCTGTTGTTAATATTATAGTTGCTGTTGTTATTGTAAAAAAACATGCTATGTTTTAGTGTTGTGATATGAAAACTGAGGTAAAACATCATTAAATAAATATCGGTTATCAGACATATATAAATAATCGGTAACTATTATGAAAAACAATGTTGGCTGATCTCCAATTCCCTGCTGCTTATGCTTAAATGGCTCTTTTATATTGTAAGTGTTTTACAGTCAGAAACAGTCCAGAAATCGCATGCTTTATTGGCTGGATAAGTATTTGCATGCTTGTTTAAATGAATGATGCTTTTGTGTTTGATAGATTCTGTTCATGAGCAACAGGTTGTGTGCTGAAGGAAATTGCTGCAGGTTATCAAATCTAAATGTAAATGAATGTGTAAAGCTGCTGAGCCCATCTTCCTGTGCCTTTAAGTGAATGGAAGTGAGTCATGACCTGTATCTGAGGATGGTATCATGACATTTGCATTCAGACTCATGCTGTTTCACCAAACATGCTACAGTACTATGGTACTGTTTTTTTTTTAAACTGTAATTTTGTAACGTGTTTGTTTTGCTGCTATAAACATGTCAGACTACTGAAGAGCATCCAGCATCTTATATCTGATCTTGCATCTATCCACAGATCTATTCTCACATCTCTATCTCTATGATTGCTTTGCTTCAGATTTGACACATTGTTTCACCTGTTGATTGTGTGAACCGAGGCAGATTCACTGCAGTTCAGTCCAAACCGAGATGCGTTTTAATGTCCGCTTGAGTGTTTTATGACTGTTAAGATGTTATGAAGTCTCTAAAACAGGCAATTAAAGCCATTGATATAAAACCAAACCAATCTGCCCTCAGTGCCACATCCAGATCTTTCTGTACAGCTGCGTTTGTTTTCACTATAAAGGTTTAATTATTAACTCCAAGTCAAAACATAACGTGGCATTTTTGAAAAATATAATATTATGAATTATGTGTGTGTGTGTGTGTGTGTGTGTGTGTGTGTGTGTGTGTGTGTGTGTGTGTGTGTGTATATATACAATGGCTTTAATTGCCTGTTTTAAAGACTTCATAACATCTTAACAGTCACTTTTTTTGTTTAGTTTCAGTTGACAAACCGGACAATGTTTATTGTTTCTTCAGTAGATGAAGATGGATTACTGTTTATTGCTTTACAAATACATAGGCCTATGTCCTGATATGCTTCTTATATCAGTACAATGCATATTTTAAAAATACAGTGTTCATATTTTATATATTTTAGATATTTCATCCTGAGAAGTGTTTTGATGTTGACCTCTGTTTATATATATTTCTTTTATAATATATATTAAATATATTGTCTCATATATCGTAAATTGTAATATTAATATTATATAAATGATAAATGTGACATTTTTGCTTTTTTTGTTTTTGTTTCAGTTGACAAACTGGACGATGTTATATTGTTTCTTAAGTAGATAAAGAAGGATAACTGCACTCAAAAAAAATTATACAAAATATTGTTCAGGTAAGTGGTTGCAAACCATTTATTTTAGCTACTTTAAAAAAAAAGTTGAATGTTAGTCAACTAAATTTGTTTATTTAAATGTTGCTGAAATAAATTGCTTGCAACCACTTATCTTAAAAAGAAATAATAAATTCAATTAATCGTTTTTTTTCAGTGTGCTTAATGAATTGATATGGTTTAATATCTGACCAATGGCAATAATATTTAGCATCATATTGGTTAAAAATAAGTGCTAGTATTTTATAGATTGTGCACCCTGAGAGATAAGCGTCTCTGTTTATATGCTGTCATTTTTATGCTCTCATGTGTGTTGTCTCTGTGTATTACCACTACTTCTGTGTTTTCACTCTTTAACATTCATCCGTCTGTATGTCGGTGTGTGACTCCATGATAACCCTCTCCTCATCTCTGTGTCTCTCTTCAGCCGGCTGCTTTTGTAATTCTCTCTGAAGGACGGATCTTCAGGTGTAGTCGAGCGTCGTGGGAGAGTTACAGGTCAGAAATCCCTCCTCTGTCCCATGTGCTTTGGGGCTTTCGCTCGCTCTCATTGGCTGACCTGCATGTGATGACATCACTGCATGAACCCGATGGACGGACCCTCCTGTCGCTTTAAACCTGCATGTTTATTTTTCCTCATTTTGATTTTTTGCTTGAGTTGGAAATCCTGCTTGTCCATCCCAAGTGATTTTTTTTCTCCTTGGTTGTGTTGAGATTTCTTTCCCTCACTTTTCCTGCAGTTTACCTTCTTTTCTTCATTTGCAAAAGTCCACGAGTGCATTTGTTTAATTTATATATTTTTTTCTGGCTTCATGGTTCTTTGCCTTTTATTCCATGATGTGTGTTTGAGTTTGTTTTTGTGAGGCCTCAGTTTCTCTCTCTCTCTCTCTCTCTCTCTCTCTCTCTCTCTCTCTCTCTCTCTCTCTCTCTCTCTCTCTCTCTCTCTCTCTCTCTCTCTCCTCATATATCCTGCTTGTGCTTGATCACTATAATGAAGTGACATCGTTATGTTATTGATGAGTTAACCAATACTCTGCTAACAGCAATGTTATTTTAGTATCAGTAGTTTCCTTATTCTCAATGTTTTTATTTTTATCATTTCCTTATTCTTATCATTTTTCTTTCATTTTAATTTTGGTTGAAGTTTTACCAATTGTTTTTTTGTTTTTTCTAATGTCTATAATTTATTTAGTTTTATTATCTTAGTACTTAAAGAGGTACTCCACCCTAAAATGAAAGTTCTGTCATTTATCACTGCAATACAACTCTTATAACTTTTAACAACTTTTATAAAAAGAAAATTATAAAATAAATGCATGTAAGTAAATAAATAAAAGTAAAATAATTAAAATAAACTATAAAATAAATTAGATAAATATAAATATTTCATAAAAAATAATATAAGGAAATACATTTATATTTAATTAAAATAAATATAAATAAATTAAATATAAATTCTGAATGTACAGAATTAAATATAAACAAATAAATAAAATAATAAATAAAAGTAAGTTAAATAATTAAAATAAACCATAATTAAGTTAAATTAAACAAATAAATAAAAATAAATAGCTATTATAGAAAAACAAAAACAACTTTTTTTGTCCACTGTTTGTCAAAGCAACATTTTTTTTTTTCCTTTAGTTTAACTTAAAGGGTTACTCCACCCCAAAATGAAAGTTTTGTCATTAATGACTTACCCCCATGTTGTTGTCTTTGGAACACAATTTAAGATATTTTAGATGAAAAACAGGAGACTTGTGACTGTCCCATTGACTGCATAGTAAATTGCTGTCAAGGTCTTTAAAAGTATGAAAAACGTAGTCAAAGCAGTCCATCTGCCATCAGAAATGCAATCTGAAAATGAAAACACTTTTTGTGCGCAATAAAAACTCCAAAATATCGACTTTATTCAAATTTTTCAACTTACTACATATAGATAACTTCATTTTAATGAAAAATAAAAAATTATATCATAATCTATGACAGAAATACTATTATAAATTAGGTTAGTAGATAATTTAGCAGCAAAAGATACTATAGAAAAATCATGGGTGCACAATAATTTTATAAAACCTAGTGAAACATTTTTATTTACAAATAAAAGTGAATAAGTGTAGGAATAAATCTGGTAAAATGGTACACATTGCTTTTTCTATTGTTGTAAAATATATTCATGAAAAAACATGCAAATATATTTGTATATAAATATTTACTATAAATTAAAAGACAATTCTTCACAGTAATGAAGGCAGCAACGTATGATAGATAGGACAGAAAAAGAAATTACTATTAATAATCTTTCATTGCGCAAAACTTTTATAATACAAAAGGCTCCAATACAGAACAGCACATAAGTACTTACGTGCATCCCGACCGCAGAATGATGCTCTTGAAGCAACACGGAGTGACAGCGCGCAGGCTGCACAGCCCTCCGAGTCCACACAGAAAAGTTCAAAGTACAAAAGGAAAAGATATTGATGCGTAGTGTATTAAATCTGTGCATTAGTTTATTAAGCCTTTTCTTTGAACAGTTTTAAACCTCAGTTACTGTGCGCTCTTGAAGAGAGTTTGACTGTCGTAACCGAACGTGACACGCAGATTGAATACTGAATGGAGGAAGCCAGACAGCCGCAGCGGAGAGAGGAGTTCACCTGAAGTTGAATTTAACAAATTAAATATTCAGATTAAACTATGCAACAGCTTCAGAACACTTGAAATATAGTGCACGGAAACTTTATGGTGCTTTATAATGTTTTTGTGCCTTTCGTGGGGCTCAACAATAACAGAATAGTATATGCACAATATCGGATTTGGATCGGTCTCGTCTGACCGATACCCGATCTGCAGAAAATGACCGTATCGGTCAAATGATGCTTTGACAAACAGTGGACAAAAAGTGTTTTTTTTTATTTATATATATATATATATATAAAATAGCTATTTATTTTTATTTATTTGTTTAATTTCATTTAGCTTAATTATGGTTTATTTTAATTATGTAATTTACTTTTATTTATTATTTTATTTATTTGTTTATATTTAATTCTGTACATTCAGAATTTATATTTATTTATATTTATTTTAATTAAATATAAATGTATTTCATTATTATTTTTATGAAATATTTATATTTATCTAATTTATTTACCATTTATTTATTTATTTATTTATTTATTTACATCTTTTAAAGAACATATGAGTTGTATTGCCCATGCAAAACTCAGCGCCACAAAGATAGGGTGTTCTGAATGGATTTTAGGGTGTTGCTAGGTATTTACTTCCTGTCTAGCATGAAAGGAGTCCTTCACCTTTTTTTCTTTTTTTTTTCACCAGATTTTTTTTATTTATTTTTTTTATCTGTTGTTTTGGTCCAACAGCTGAAAACTGTTGCATCTGATGACTTAAAGTAAAGCACCAGCTTACCTCAGCTCAACATAATCAGCAGGTTTGGATTGTAGTCTCTCACCCAGTTCATGTTCTGGATCTGAGTTGAGAGAGATTTGCAGCACATTCTTCAGTGGAACTCGATCCAGAGTTCAGAGATGTGATGAGAGCCGTTGTGTTCATCAGAGTGAGCTGTGATCATGTGGTAGTTTATTGTTAGTGGGACGTGAGTATTTAAACTGACGAGCAGCTCTTGGCCAGAATTCATTGCTTTGTGGGTCGTCAGAAATCTGGAATGAAACGTAACAGTGTCTGGCTGTCAAAATGAGCATTTACTCTCATGTTTGCCAAGTCCCTGGCGAACACTGCGGAGGTGCTGGAAGAGCCGGGGGATGCTGGGAGTTTTCACAAAAGAGCCCAGAAGGGCTTTTTGTCCATCCTGAACCTTAAATCCGAGCGTGAAATCGCTGCCATGCTAAAGATGGTGCTGTGTTACAATACTGAGCATGGAGTGTGACAGTGAGGAGCGTCATGGGGTTTTACTCTTGTTTTAAAGACTCGTCAGGGCAGAAAAAGGCACCTTAATTAACAGGAAACAGACTGATGTATTGTACAATAAAACCGCTGTGATTGTGGAGCTGCTTCAGCGCGGCCCGCCGTGAGCGGCTTGATTCACTGGCAGCTCTCTGTGAGAGACTGGTTTTGTTTTGAGACTTTTTTTCATTTATTTAATTGTCTGTAATGGTGTTTGAGTTCATTTTAAGTCTTCTTAATTTAAAAAGGGTCATTCTAAACATTTGTGGCATTTATGTTTTTTCATATATAATGTTGTTAAGGTTTCTTGCATAAATAACATAAAAAAACTGTCAATTTAAATGGCAATTAATTTACTTTTTGACCATTTTTATCCTCATTTACACTTTGAATTAGACTATTTATATATAAATATACATTTATTATTATTATATCCAACCTTATTTAAATGCATATAAAATAATATAATATATAGAATGCATATAAAATAATATATATATATATAGAACATATACTTGGATTGAAATCTATTGGATTGTGACGTATCACAATGTGCATCGTTTAGTTTTTTACAAGCAGTAATTACTGTAGATAATTTTCTGTGTGGACTGGGTAGAGAGTTGTGAACGTGAGATTATGTCACAGTAAATGAGGCTCTTTTTTTATAAAATGGCAGGAAAACCCTGTTTTACACGACAGATGGATACTGAATCCAGAAATGTTGACAGAAACCGAATCTTTATGCTGGTTTCAGTTTTTGGCAGTCTGTTTTATTGCTGTTCATCTGAAACTCTGCTCGTGTCGTGAGGAAGGACGGGCCGTAATATAAGCCACCCCTAAACCTGATCGCCCACTGTGTGTGAGATTTATTTATATTCAGAGAGAAACTGAAGATTACACACACACACACACACACACACACACACACACACACACACACACACACACAGTGTTAATGATCCCCACGACGGCACACACTCGACCACACACTCGACCACACACACGCATGATGACCGCCTCTCACTAAAAACAATCCAGTCTTGTCAAGGTTAAAGTCTTTCTCACAGCACCTGCGTTTGGACATCACAGTCCAGACTCCTGCCTCTGATCTCTGCCGCCGGGGAATATTTATAGCCTGTGAATATCTAAGATCAGTTCCTCCCTTATTCTCACTCTGCTCTGTTTTACAGATAGTGTTCCTCTTCTGAAGAACTTTCATGCTGTATTTCAGTCATTAGTAGCTCCAGAACAGTCAAAGTTATGTAGATTAGAGTCCAGTCAGCTGATCAACACACAGAAACCCTCATTTCTATCTCTCATGGCATCATAACAACTTAAAGTTTTTAAAATGAACTTAAAAGTTCTGCTGAATAAAGTGTTAATGTAATGTTTTATAACATCATCAGAACTGAAAGATTCTTTTATAGGTTTGTTTAGGAGCTTAATGGTTCTTTTATGGAATTTTAGGAACTTGAAGGTTCTTTTATGGCATTTTAGGAACTTAAAGATTCTATTATGGAATTAAAAGAACTTAAAGGTTCTTTCATGGCATTAAATATTATTTTATGGCAATACAGCTTCATTTATAGGAGCTTAAAGTTTCTTTATCATTGTAGGAACTTGTTTATCATTGTAGGAACTTGTTTTTTTAAAGCATTAAAAAGGTTCTTTTAGAAAGCTTCTCTTATGTCATCAGTCTGTAAAACCCTTTTTGGAAGCTTTATTTTTAAGAGTTTAGACACGCAGATGTTGAAAATGAAGTTTTTCATTTGACTCTTTTGATGGAGCAGCAGAGGTAGTCATTATATTTTACAGCGCAGTGACACGAGTGAGTGTGTGTTTGTGTTTATCCTCTTAAATGCACCTCACTTTCCTCACATGTCATTTGTGCTCGGCCCTGCAGCTCATGAAGAGCGTGTATTATAAAGGTCTCCGTAGCTCTGCCTAAATATAAGCTTTTACAGGGACTGACCCTTCATTGGGCTTTGGTGTGGTCGCGTCAGCGCTGCACAGATGGACGGCTGTAATTACATGTGAAGCTGCTATTTTCTGTCCTTTGCATTGGGTTTCCATTACCTACAGTTTCTGTCCTGAAGTTATTTAAGGCATGACCGTAGCTGTGTTGCAGCTAGTTTTATTTAGAAGGATATTCTAAAGTGTTTTGCAGCTTCATATACTGTACATAGAGTGGCCCCAAAAAGTATTTAGATGCTTGAAATGTCTTAAAATGTTAATGCATTTATCAGTGTTTCTTCCTGTGGTTTATGTGAACTGTTAGATAGTTTAACAAGTGTTTTTTGTAGTTTGGTTGTATGTGGGCATTAATTGCATGCTGCCGCTCCGCAGGGCCGTGATGTCATGAAAGGTTCATCACATCTGATGCCAAACCACCGCAGTATTTCTGGGGAGTTCTGTCAGTAACCGTATGCGGTTACAGGACTGTTCATGTGCAGATTGGTAGCAGACATGTTTATGTGTGATTTAAAGTCGACATGCAATTGCATGCAAAGTGCATTTGCAACCCATTTTACTTCAGTAATGTGAATGCATTTTTGATCCAATCAAATCCTGATACAGCATAAAACTAGTCCCTGTCCTACTTTTTTTCATTTTGTTCAAAAATGCATCATCTTACTGGACTTAGATGCGTTATACAGTATACATCACATTATTTCATCTGAATGCCAAAAGACATTTTTTACCAAAAATATGGAAATTAACTTTATTTTGTAAATAATAGATGGAGTCATGGCCAAAAATATCGGCACCCTTGGTAAATATGATTAAAGAAGGTTGTGAAAATTAATCTGCATTGTTAATCCTTTTGATCTTTTATTAAAAAAATTCACAAAAGTCTAACCTTTCATTGGAGAATAAGATTTTAAAATGGGTGGAAATATCATTAATAATTAATAAATGTTTTTCTCTAATACACATTGGCCACAATTAACGGCACCCTTTTATTCAATACTTTTTGAAACCTCCATTTGCCAGTTTAACAGCTCTAAATGTTCTCCTATAATGCCTGATGAGTTTAGAGACACCTGACAAGAGATCAGAGACCATTCCTTCATCCAGAATCACTCCAGACCCTTTAGATTCACAGCTTCTTCTCTTCAGTTCACTCATTTTCTACAGGGTTCAGGTCAGAGGACTGGAATGGCCAGCAGAAGCTTGGTTTTGAGCTCAGTGACCCATTTTTGTGTTGTTTTTGAGATTTGTGTTTGAATTATTGTATGGTTGGAAGATCCAAACATGGCCCATTATAAGATTTCTAACAGAGTCAGTCACAACATCAAAAACACAGCAGTATATTTCATTGTACACATGGGGTATTTTTATCCCTGTGTTCACCAAACCCATCTTGAGTGTTTGCTGCTAAAAAGCTCATTTTTTAGTTTCATCTGACCATAGAAGCCAGTCCCATTTGAAGTTCCAGTCCAGTCTGATAACTGAATATGCTGGAGTTTGTTTTTGGATGAAAGTGTTTTCTTTTCTAGAATTTTCTTGAAACCCTCCCAAACAACATGCAGTCATGTGTAGGTGCTGTTTGATAATTTTTTTTAAGGTTTTCTGACCCCGAGACTCAACTGTTTTCTACGATTCTTCAGCTGTGATCATTGCAGCGTTGTTGGCCACTTAAACTCTCCTCCTCACCTTTCTTTAAGACAAAAATAGACACACGTCCTCTTCCAGGCAGATTTGTAACATTTATAATCATTGCCCTGATGGTGTAAATGGGAATTTTTAATGCTTTAGCTTTTTTCTTACAGCCACTTTCTAATTTGTGAAACTTAATAATCTTTTGCTGCACAACAGAAATACATTCTTTGATTTTACTCCTTGTGATGGATGATTAAGGAAATTTGGCCTTTGTTTCCCCTCATAATTATATTCCTGTGAAACAGGAAGCCATGGCTGGATAATTTCATGTTCCTAGTCAACCTGGTGTGATTAAAATAATGCAAATATGAATGGGAATATACTTCAGAGATATTTCAATCCTAAGAATTTTTTAGGGGTGCAAATAATTGTGGCCATTTTGTACTAGAGGAAAATATTCATTTCATAATGTGATTTTCCCCAACTTTATATATATTTTTTATTTATTTATTTTTTGCTTAAATTAAAGGTTAGATTTTTTAAAATGGGACAATTGGACATTACTGTAAATGCACAAAGTAGTAGTATTTTTCTTTCCTTTTTTAAAACTTTATTTATTTATTATAGGACGTGTTGAGGGTGAAAGACAAATTCTCAGATTTTTGGAAAGGAGCAACAGGGGCCTAAAGAGCAAACCACAGACACACACACACACACACACACACACACACACACACACAGACACACACACACACACACACAGGCTCTTGAAGCATGAGAGGCTGCAGAGAAAGAGAGGGATTGTGGGAGCTGTCAGCGGGCGTAGTGGGAAAGCTGATTCTGGCAGAAAAGCGTTGTGGGTCGGCAGAGAGTGGCATCGATGGCTGTGCCAGAGCGAGAGGAGGGACACAGTTGGCAGGCGCTGAATGTTTGAGAGCGGACACATGCTGGCAGGACGCCACCCTTTAGACCCAGCCTGCGTTTCTGAGGCTGTGCGTGCGGCGGACGCCAAACAGGTGCTGCACATACTGCAGGAATCAAGAGCATTAATACAGGAAAAGAGGGCTGTGTTTGAAATAGCATGCTGCCATATTGCTCATCAAATACTGTGTCCCTGTATGTAATGATCCGGAGGCAATATCAAACACAGGTTTAACCTCCCCTTTGACTCATTATTTGACCAGACTTTCAGAAGTTGAGATTTATACACAAAACAGTGTTGAAAATGCAAAATAACTGTATGCAACATGCAGAATTGTCACATGACCTCCCTACGTTGCATGTGCAATCACTGCATACTGTTTTGCATACTATTTTTAAAAATAGTAGGTGGTATGCAACATACTGTACTGTGTAATGTGCAGTATTACATTCTAGACGAATGCCAAGACATTATATATATAGAGAGAGAGAGAGAGAGAGAGAGAATATTATAAATAAATTACATAAGTTCTTAATATATGCAATATATATAATGCATATATTGTAACATATATATGCTATAATGAATTATGCATATATATTTACAACCATTAAGTTATACGTTTACATTATTATAAATTGTATATATATTTGTTGTAAATTATATATTTTTATTATGCATATACATTTATAAGAGAATCTTATGTACATTATTATAAAATTTTAACAGTACATTTGTATTTTATGTAACATTAGTATACTATATAAATATATTATTTATTATATATAAATACAAATATATATATATATATATATATATATGATGATATTATAAATTATATATAAAGAATTACTTTACAGTGGTTGAATATATTTAAAATATTTAACTTCTATACACATGCAAATGTGTAAATTTTATACAATAAAATTATATTATCACACGATTAATTAAATTATGTTATGAATGACTATATAATATAAAAAATAATTGTGTATATTTACACAGTATTTGTAAAATTCATAATTCTTTACACATTTTATATATAGATATGTTTGTGTGTATTTATAAAGTATATATAATTTTTTTTTTTTTTTTTTATCTTTTTATATTCACATCCACATTAATTTCCCTCATTCTAGAAAATGCCATGCATATGAATTTGCATACTATTTTTAATGTTTTTCCATACACAGTGTTTCAGTAACCTACTCATTTTGATGGATTGGGATCAGGGTAGAAAACGACTCAGTGTTCAACTAATCATGTCTGACATGTGAATGAAGCTTTCTGGGAAAGTGCAGTGTGTGAGAGGCCACGTCATGTGCGCGCGCGCGCACACACGCGCACACACACACACACACACACACACACACACACACCCTCAGGCCCAGTCTTTGTTGATTGTTTACTCTGTGTGTGTAATTTTCTCCTCAACACACAACAGGCTCTTTGTGTTTGCGTGAGCTCCTTCAGCAGACCCTCGTGTTGGTGACTTTGGCTTCGACAGCACATTTCTGTACATTAAGGGTCATTGGTAGTGTGTGTGTGTGTTTGTTTGCAGCCTGAGGCTGTAAAAACTCATCTGCCTGTTGCTCAGTGATTGTTATTTTACAGTGTTGATTTCCAATGCATCATTCACTGGTGTTGATGTCCTGGAGGGTCAGTGATGCCGTTTTGATTTCATTTGGGGTTCTGTCCAAACATTTTTTTTTTCTTTTCTGTAGATATCTGATGGTTTCTATCAGGATTTAATTTGTCATGATCAGTTACCTTCTATCTGACCCTTCCATCGTGACAACCAGTGTTATGTTGTTGATGCTCATTCACTACAACAGTAAAATTAAGATAAAATCAGTTGAAATTAAATATTTTTCCTGCAGAAATTCATTGATATTTGGAATGGAAAGGTATAAAAAAAAACGTATAATTATTTTAGTAATTTAAAATAATAGTAGTAATAATAATAAGGCACAGTTAGTACTGCTACAACTGCATATAATATGGTTAGAAATACACAGTGAAGGCCAGAACCTATAAACACTGAGTTGGATTTGATGTTACAGTCATTTCTAAATATAAAAGTTATTTAAATATAGAATGAATGCAATGCAAAGCAAAATTTTATTATTATTTTTTTTATTTTATTGTTATTTATTTTATTATTAAACTGTTATCATCAGCTAGTGTTTTCATAAGTTATCTAGGTTATTGATTTTATTGTATTTGTTTATTTATTTTATTTTATTTTAAAGTCAGAAGAGCGGTCTGTTTTCCAGTGATGTTCCACTTTTAAAAGCACTGTGGTTTTTTTGTTGTTGTTTTTTTGCTTTCTTGTTAAATCTATGTTCTAAGGATACGATAAGTTTCCTCTCTCATGTTATAAGTTTTTCTCTCTCCGATCAAAACGAATGAAATGAAACAGATGTATCTGAAGAGCCGATATAAGCTGCGCATTGAAGTTTGCAGTCTGTCTTTGCTTGGGGCCGTTCAGTGTTTCCTGTGATCATCACATGTTGAAATGAGTTCGGTTGAGTTTCCTGTGTTTTATTATTACATTCCGCTCTCTTCACTTCATTTGTTTTCTTTCTGTCTTTGAATCTCTCTGCACTTTTACTCCACAGAACCATAAAGTGTAGCATGTATGGAAAGCATTTGTAGGAATCTGAAAAAACCTCTGCTGAACACCTGCCGAGCATATGAACATATCAGCTACAAATAATAAAGCATTTAATTTGAACATATTTAGGATCAGAGAGAAGTGTTATCCTGCTTTTTATGGTTTTAATTTTTATGTGTTTGTGTAATATATATATATATATATATATATATATATATATTAGTGCTGTCAAATGATTAATCACGATTAATAGTCGTGATTTAAAGTCGTCCAAAATAAAAGTTTTTGTTTACATAGTATATGTATGTGTAAAGTGTACATTTAAAATGTATATATAAATATGCACACATGCATGTATATATTTCAGAAAAATGTTGTTTATATATTAAATATATTTATTTATAATATGAATTATATGAATAGAAATATAGACATGTAAATGCATAAAATGTGGAAAAAAATGAAGGGGTATGAATACTTTTGCAAGGCACTCTATCTATCTATCTATCTATATCTATATATATATATATATATATATATATATATATATATATATACGTGATTTTCAAAATGAACAATTGTTAAAAATGTAAAAAAATAAATAAAATATATAAAATAATTTTTTTTTTTTTTAATGTCAAGTTCAAGATTCACAAAGTCAAGTAAAATGTTTTTGAAATCAACAAATAAATATAAAAATAATCAAATTAAAATAAAATGCATATCAATAAAATAAATATCAAATAAAATATATATTTTTTAATATATAAAGTTCAATATTCACAAAGTCAAGTAAAATTAGTTTAAAATATGTATTGAATAAAAAATGAAATGCATTTAAAACAAATGAAAAAATTCCTTATTGACTGATTTTGAATTGAAATGACACGTTGCAGTATTAGTCGGCCTACTATTGCTCACACTCAGTTGGTGATTTCAGCAGTCTAATAATAAAGTATTGAACTGTGGTCTATGACTTAGGTACATAACCCATCAGCAACCTCCTATAAACAAACACCCGAGCATAATGGTGGAAAGATTTGCACAGGCAAAAGTTGCTCGTGTTGTTTAAAAAAAAAAAAAAAAAAGCAAAAATCCAGGTTTCCGCGTCTCTGTAAGTAGATACAGACCATGCATCTGAAGTGATAGATCGGCGTGGAAAATCTCAAGACTCTAAATCTGGGTTGTCATGGAAACCATTATATCAGGTGTCATTTTTCTGTCCCGAGGGTTCGCTGTGGTTCGTTGAGCTCATGATTCCTCTATATTACCCATCCCGGTTTCACCTCCCTGTGGGCGCAGATATCAGATCAGGGGAATTCCTGCAAAACCAGCAGGTCCCAAACCAGCTTCCAGTCATCGTCAGGCACTGATGTCACTAATTACTGGTGGTTTCTGTGTCTCTCGAGCACCTGAATCTGAAGTGTTTTTAGCACACGGGACAGTAATCTCATGCTCTGCTAACAGGCCGCCTCTGTCGCTGATAGAGGATGTTTGGGCTTTCTCTCGCTCACCGATGCTAATTTTGGTCGCTTGTCATCGCGTGTCTCTTCTCTCCTTCCAAGAGAGATGTGGCTGTGGCTGTTTGGCCTGAAGCTGTGGTCATTCGATATGAGCGTTACGTAAACACCGCTTAACTGCTCTTTACTCACAGCAAAGTGCTATGAATGAATACAAATACTACAGTTTACTCAGAAAGACACAATATTGGAAAAACTTCTGCAATATGTTTAAAAAACGCAGAAATTTTCACCACGTGACCTAAATATAAATAGAAAATCATTTTTAAATAGCTAAAATATGAACTTTTACTCTAAAGAATTTCAGTGCTATCCATTCTTTTAGGCCTGAACAATTGAGAACAACATATAGTTAGTATATTTATAATTTAATTTTGTTATAAAAAACAGATTATAGATTTAAAGTGAACAAAGCTTTAAAAAAAAATTCAGAATTCACATTCTCACAGTTTTTAACACTCAATATGATTAAACAAAATATTAAACAACAAAAGAAATATAATGTAATAAATTTAAATGTTTTATTTTATTATTAAATAAAACAAAGAAAATAAGAAATATGATTTTTTTTTATTGTAAATCAGTGTCTATCACTATCTGATTATCTAATCCTTATTATAATTGTTTCAATTTTAAATATTAATTAGTTCCTTTTTGTACCTTCCGTAGTTTTAAAGATGGCAGATTGACGATTCATTTCTGATGTATGTAATATTAATCCATTTTGTTTATTGCTATCAATGGTTTTCTGTTATGAAAAGCAAAATAAAGATTAATATATATATATATATATATATATATATATATATATATATATATATATATATATATATATATATATATATTATTTTGGCGGCTTTCCATTGATTCCACAGTGCTGCACTTCACTCTGAAAATAAAGCACTTATAGTTATTAAATTAAATCACAGCCTTTGCGATTTGATAATCATATTGCGGCCCAAATTCTGTCAGCTGTGGATCAATAATGATTTGTTTTTTAATACAATATTTTAACTCTCTGAAGTCCCATATTAATACCATAGTGCATGAATGTGATAATTATAGAGTAGTAAGGTAATGAGCAGTATGAATATGATATGTATATTCAATCTTTTGTTGTGTAAAAAAGTGAACTGTGATTTTAATAAAAACCTGTTGGATGACTAAACGACACGTGCCAGTGCGATCATGCATGATTCCTTCATGCGATCGCCTTGTTCAGTTCTGGTTTGTTGTATCAGAATGTGTCAGCAATGCTCGCAGGTCGACTGACAGCCGTCTTCTCTTTCTTTCTGTCTGTCGCTCTCACAGAGGAAACATCACGCTGCCGAAGATCCCGGAGTCTAACATGGCTCTGAGCGTGTTAGGCGTGTTTCTGGGATTGCTTCTGGAAGTTTCCACACACGGACCCTCCAGCGTTCCCAGAAGCTCATGGAGGCATGATGGTGAGTGAAGGGTTAAAGTTTCTCGTCAAAAATGAAACCTCTGCAGGTGCCACGTGTTTACTGGTACTATTTGTGATAAAAAACCCACACGTCTAACTTCCTGTGCTTATAAAACATGCTTCTGAATTGTGTGTATAAATATATATTTTTTTTTAACATTGTTAATAAATCAGCATATTAGAATGATTTCTGAAGATCATGTGACACTGAAGACTGGAGTAATGATGCTGAAAATACAGCTGCGCATCACAGAAATAAATTACAGTTTAACAGATATTCACATAGAAAACACTTTTTTTAAATTGTAATAATATATCACATTATTACTGTTTTTACTGTATTTCTATTCCAATAAATGCAGCCTTGCTAAAAGTACGGTGGCCGAGAGAGCTGAACGTGCTGCAGATAGAAAAAACCCTGCAAATTAAGAAAACAACTTCATCAATTTGACAACACACGCGCTTGCAAATGCTCACAACACAACCAAACAAAGAAACGCGCTGCAAATAAAAATCTTTATTTGTTTGTGTTGTGAGCATCTGCAGCACCCGCTGTCAAACTGATGAAGATGTTTTCTTGATTTGCTGGTGCTTTTTCTATTTGCATGTGTTTTCTGAAGTTGCAGCGCGTTGAGCTCTCTCGGACACCGTATAAGTCTTCTTTCAAAAACATTTATAAAACTGACAGCCCTAGATTTTTGTACAGTGTATAGTACAGTTCAGAAGCGTGTTTCAGCAGCACAGGAAGTCATGTGTGGTGCTTTTGACACACATGTGGCGCTTGCAGGCGTCCCGTAAGGGCTTTGGTTTGCAGCGTCTGTTGGGTTTCTGCCAAAAACACTGGCAACCTGAGAGCCACACACACACACACACACACACCCCTGACTGGCAGCCAAACACAAACTGAAGTGTGCCAGTGGCATAAATCATCATCTGTGAATGCACACGCTCAAATATACAAATATACTACATGTAGCATATAAATATAATTTACTAAGCCTAAAGTGTTCAAGATCCACATTTGTTTGCTCCAGAAGAGGCTCTTTAGCTTTGTTTACTTTCTTAATACGTGATATTGAATGCTGATTAATGTTAATTCAATGGCTATAATAACAGAAAAGGATTTTAAAAGAAGCATTAACATTGGCATATGTGGAAATGCTCTAATGTCATAGTAGAAACGTCTTTTGCTGAGCTGAATCTGAATGACAAACAAACGTCTGGATGGAGATGTTAGAGTTTTATTGTGCTGAAGATGAAATGAATGACTCATGAGTTTAACCGCTGCTTTATTCGGAGCAGTAAATCATCTGCTGTTGCTTTCATAGAGTTCAGGATCTCCTCTGGAAGAGATTCGACCACAACCAGCTGGAGAATTCTATTTTTACTGCTCAAAATTATCTTGAAACTTTATTTCATTTCATCTCATCTATTTATTCAGCAGACAGAAAGAGAAGCAAATATTCCAGATCTATAAATGATCTTTTTGCTTCTTCAGAAAATGTTCCACATTTCTATAAATATGGAAAGATTTGGAATAACATTTGGAATAATTAAGATTATTTCATGTTTTAAAAGAAGTCTCTTTTGCTCACCAAGACTGCATTTATTTGACCCTAAATACAGTAAAAATCGTGAAATATTATTGCAATTTAAAATAGCTGTTTTCTATCTGAATATATTGTAAACTGTAATTTATTTCTGTGATGCGCAGCTTAATTTTCAGCATCATTAGTCCAGTCTTCAGTGTCACATGATCTTCAGAAATCATTCTAATATACTGATTTGCTGCTCAAGAAACATTTCTGATTATTATCACTATTGAAAACAGTTGTGCTGCACAATGTTTTTGTACGAACTTTTTTTGGGGGGTTCTTTAATGAAAAGGAGGTTCAAAAGAACAGAATTCACTTGAAATAGAAATATTTTGTAACATTATAAAAGTTTTTTATGGTCACTTTTGATCAATTTAAAGCATCCTTGTGTAATCAATGTTTCTTAAGCAGCAAATCAGCATATTAAAATGATTTCTGAAGGATCATGTGACATGGAATAAATTACATTTTAACAGGAAAACATTTGTTTTTCATTCTAATAATATTTCACAATTTTTACTGTATTTTGGATCAAATGAATGCAGCCTTGGTGAGCAGATAAGACTTCTTTAAAACATGAACTATATTCGCAGATTTCTTTTCCGGATATTTTCAGTTATGTGTGATTTACCCACAAACCCCGTGTGATGTGCGCTGGTCTGTGTGTTTGTGTAGATGTGAATCTGCTGGAGTTCTGGGAGCCGGATGTGTTCAACTACACGACTCTCCTGCTGAGCGAGGAGCGCGGCGTGCTGTATGTCGGCGCTCGAGAGGCCGTCTACCAGCTCAACATGAGCAACGTCTCGGTCAAGAGCAACCAGGTGAGAATGATCCTAGCCGTCTGGTTCCTAATACAGCTGAAGTATCTTTTAAAGTCGATGTTTTCCTCTCATGTGATGTTGTATTGACTCTGTTCTCTCAGCTGCTGTGGAAAGTTCCAGAGAACGACATGTCCATGTGTATTTTAAAGGGGAAATCTAAAGAGGTAATGTGGAAAATTACTCAAAGTGACCTTAATCTGGTTATTCGATCACTGACGGTGGATTCTTTGTAAATATTGGTGTTTTCCATCTGTAACTGAAATGTTTTTTTGTGCTCATGTGACAGACGGACTGTCGAAACTACATTCGAGTTTTGCAAGTGCTGGATGAAGACACACTGTATGTTTGTGGGACTCACGCGTTTCAACCCCTCTGTGATTATCTGGTGTGTACAAGCCTTAGTATTGACTTCAGAAACCTTTAAATCATTTCAAGTGTCACCCAAACTTGCCAACAAACACTCATCATTATAAGATTGCGTTCACTGTTTCAGCTGCTTCAGTTTGGGAAGCATTTTTCAGTACAGTGATTTAAATCCTGAACCCAAGCAATCAGCTCCCAGATAAACTGCATTATAACATTTCCTGCAAATAAGTGTTTATAAAAAAAAAAAAAAATTGGTGAACTTTTTGCATGAAGCCAAATAACAAACAAATCACCCAAAGCAATAATAACACTGAAAATTCAGCTGTTAAATACAGGGTTTTTTAAATGACTCTAATTCATGACTTCTTCAAAAGAATATATAATCATTTAACATCTGAGCTAAAAAAAAAACACTTTCTGTATGATCCAGTGTTATTTTAACATTATACATATATGCTATTATAATATTTATTATTTAATATTTTGCATTTAATTTTTTATATTTATATGTACTTTTAGTTAAAGTTTTAGTAGTTTTGTTATGTGCTTTTGTTATTTTTATTACTATTTTTTTTTCAAATATTTGTATTTTTATTTTAATAATTTTAGTACTTAAACTTACGCTTGTTTCAGTTATTTGCCAACGCAGTGTTTTAAAATTTGAGTTAATTTTTTTTTTTTTTTTTTTTACAAGTTCTATTTAGTTTAGTTTTAGTAAATATTTAATTTAAATTAATTTTTTTAACAATTTTTAAGTTCTGGTTTTAGTTGACAGTAACAACACTGCTTGGATTTTTACTTTTAGGAACTAGTTGTTCCGCAACACAAATGCTTTGTTAGCCATTTCAAACTATGTGACATTTTAGTGTGTCTCTATATTGTCAAAACTTCCCTGATATTTTGATAACAGTGGCTCTGTGACTGTCTTTCTGAATACGATAGTTTCCTCTCTCCTGTCGCCACAAAGTCAGATTGTGTGATCATGTGACTCTGTAATCTGAACTTTATATCTTCTCTAATTCTTACTTTGCTTCTATGCTATAATAAAACTCAAAAATCTTCATCTATCTCTCACGGTCTCGTTTCTTTTCAGTCGCTGCAGAGTTTCCGTTTGCTGGACAGAGCAGAGGACGGCCGGGGGAAATGCTCCTTCGACCCGGCCCAGAGCTTCACCACCGTGATGGTTGGTGAGTTAACGCATTAAAGCACATCTGCAGGAAGTCTCAGTGTTTGTCTGCTGTATTTCCAGTAGTACTGACTGGTTGTTTGTTGTTTAGATGGTGAGTTGTACTCGGGAACGGCGTATAACTTCCTGGGCAGCGAGCCGATCATCTCCAGATCTTCTTCGTCTCAGAGTTTACTGCGCACAGAGTATTCAACGTCCTGGCTCAACGGTACGACGCTAATGAGTCCACTGCGGTATAAAACAATACAGTGCACATATGAATATATAAGTATGCAGCGAGAAGAGTTTGATGTCGACACACATTTACACTCAAAGTCCATCCAGACCATTTAATAAAATAAAAACTACATCATAATCATCAGCATTATGAATTCAGTTATTGTTATTTGAAAAAAACAATACTATTAAAAAAAAAATTGTTTATTTATTTTGTTAAAATTTGTTAAAATTTAATTATTAGATGAAAAATTTAATTTAAATTTAAAATTTGAAATATGTTTGTTTGATACACTGGAATTATTAAATTGAAATAAATAAATTAAACGTAAATAATAATAAAAAAATTATAATAGTACAAATGACAAAAGCACATAAAATCAGTTACAAAAATGTTTATGTATAAAGCTAATATTAAAATGAAAAACTGAAAATATAAAAATAAAAGCTAATTCAAAATATTAATAAAAACTATATATATTAGTACTAAGATATTCATATCATAAACAACAAAATTACAAAAGTATTAATATTAGTTTTACTAAACCTACTACTAAATATTAGTAAACACTATAATAGTGTGTAAATAATGAATACATATTATTTGCATATTAATTTTTTAATGCTGAAAAAATGGCAAAAGCATATTACAAAATATATGTTTTTATTAATATTAGTAGTAATAAAACTATATTAAAACAAAAACTGAAAAATATGGAATTAAAATGCCGGAAGTGCATAACAAAATTACTGAAAATTTATTTTGCTAGTATTAATAAGTAAAGAATCTTGTGTAATAACTTGTTTGTTTGCTGGTTTTTATTGTATTTGTTATACTTGTATATTTTTTAAATAGTTTTTGCCATGAAAATAGCCTAAGGTGCTGACATGGCATTAAATAAAAATATACTACTTCTAGTATTAAAAGTTAATATTAAAATGAAAGCTGAAAATATGAAACGAAGTACGAAAGCTAATTTCAAGATGTCAATACAACTGTAAAAGTGTATAAATAACTAATAAAATGAAGTGAAAGTGACATGTGGCCGAGTATGGTGACCCATACTCGGAATTTGTGCTCTGCATTTAACCCATCGAAAGTGCACACACACAGCAGTGAACACACACACACACACACTCCATGAACACACATCCGGAGCAGTGGGCAAGCATTTATGCTGCGGCGCAGTTGGGGGTTTAAGGTCACCTCAGTCGTGGTATTGAGGGTGAAGAGAGCGCTGTAGACCCGAGTCCGACTCTCTAATCATTAGACCACGACTTCCCCTTAAGTATTAATGAAACTAATATTAAAACTAAAAATAAAAGCTGTAATATAAACTATAATCTCATGTAAATAATTCTATAAAAATGCAGCTCAGTTGTGACTCAGCGACTCTGTTCTGTGTTCAGAGCCCAGTTTCGTCTTCGCTGATGTGATCCGAGAAGGGCAGAACAGCCCGGATGGAGATGACGATAAGATCTACTACTTCTTCACGGAGGTGTCGGTGGAATACGAGTTCTTCGGGAAGCTGCTGATCCCCAGAATCGCTCGTGTTTGTAAGGTGAGATCCACCGAAACCAGTGCTGTGTCCTGACTGCAATTACTGTGTCGTTTCTCACACACACACACACACACACACACACACACACACACACACACACACACACACACACACACACACACACACACACACACACACACACACACACACACACGCACAAGCACAAGCAGTTTCATGAGTTGTGTTTTCATTAAGGGCAGAAAAATGATCTTGTTCCTGGAAATTTGTTTCCTCATGGTTGTTGTTTTTTTTTTTCCTCCAGTAAAAAACAATAAACTTCCGTCTTTGTCACCTTTGACAGATGTTTTTCTAAGCTCTCATCTAGATCTGATTATCTATCTCACTTTCTGTATTTCGTTCTTGCTTTATCTTTCAACATCTTGCTTTTAGTTTACTGCTAGAGAATCAACATTTTTTGATCATATATAATCAGGGTGCGAATGTGACCATGCAGTCATACTGATGTTTATTCTGGGACAGTCTAGAAGCTTTTAAAAGCTAATTCTGTATATTTATAAATATATATTAGTGTATAAATAATGCTAAACTATTAATGTTAAAATAATATTTAATATTAAAATAATATTAATATTAAAATACTAAAACTAACAAAATTACTTAGAAAAATTATTCAAATGAGAACTGAAAATATAAAAAAATAAATGCTTACTGAAAATGTTAATAAAAACTGTATTAATTACTAAAATATTGATGTTTAAAAAACAAAAACTAATAAAATCCCAAAAGCACATAATTAAAAATATCATTAGTAGTAGTTTTAATAAACCTAAAATTAAAGCTGTAAATATAAATATATAAGCTAATTCAAAATAGTGATAAAACTGTTTATAAATAATACTAAAATATTAATATTGAAAAAACAGACTAAAATGATAAAACCACATAAATTCTAAACAAATTAGAATTTATATTAGTATTAATAAACCTAATATTAAAACGAATTCTGAAAATATAAAAGTAAAATATTAAAATATTCTAAATATTAATATATTATTATTATTATTATTAATGTTTAAATAATACTAAAATCTTAATATTTCAAAAACAAAAACTAAGAAAAATTACAGTCACACAACAAAATTTCCAAACATATTAGCATTAATAAACCTAATATTAAAATGAAAACTAAAAATATATATAAAAAAAGTTAATTCATAATATTAATAAAAAATTATAAATAAGTGTATAAATAATACAATTTATAATTAAAAAAACAAAACAAAAACGAAGCACATAACAAACTGTATTAATAATATTGGTATTAAATTGTACTATAGTGCTAAATAATTAAGAGACATAACTGAATGAAATTTCAGACTTAATGACAAGAACCTGGCTTTGAGTCTGACATTAATAATTGTTTTATTATATATTGTATCGCTATTATTCTTCATTTTACCGTCCTGCTATCAACAAAAGCCCTGATGAACTAATTGAATGAAACTTCACCTCTGTACAAAGTGTATGATATGATGGAAGTTTTTTAACTTTCAGACAATAGATTGAAAACCGCACAACTTCTGTTTTTGTTTTTTGCTTGAAACTGTGGTTGGTTTTTGTTCCAGATATATTTGAATACATACAATATGTAAATGACCGCATGCAGTTGTAATATTGTGAATGTTTTTCATCACTGTACATCGCTGTATCTCTCACTGTAACAGGGGGATCTGGGAGGCCAGCGGACGCTGCAGAAGAAGTGGACGTCGTTTCTGAAGGCTAAGCTGGTTTGCTCAATGCCGGAGCTCAACTTTGTGTTCAATGTGGTTCATGACGTGTTTATCCTGAAAGCGCCGCACTGGAGAGACACTGTCATATATGGGGTCTTCACATCTCAGTGGTGAGTGTGAGTGTGTGTGTGTGTGTGTGTGTGTGTTGAAGAACGAGAATAAAAGCTTGCGTGGTATTTGAAACCACTTCTTCCAGTTTGTCTTGATTCATCGGTTCATGACGGTCTGTGAGTCAGAGAATCACGTGCATCTGAGTAATTGGAGTGGTGCAAATCAAAAGTGGCACAACTGGATTATTTTTATGCATAAGGGATTTTTCTTTAGAAATGTGATTGTTTCTGTGTGTTTCAGGGGGAATGTCGGTCTGTCCGCCGTCTGTGCGTATAACATGAGTTCAGTGCATGAGGTTTTCTCCAAAGGGAAGTACATGCAGAAGGCTACGGTGGAACAGTCCCACACTAAGTGGGTCCGATTTAATGGCATCACCCCGAGTCCCAGACCCGGAGCGGTTAGTATTTCCACAAAACACGGAACTCTATATGTGCTGACAGGGTGCTTAAGATCAGAGGGTGCTGGGAAGGGAATTACTCATGTAAATGAGAGTATTTATAAAACAAAACAAAATAAATTAAAAATAAAAAGAATAAAATATTAAACTAAATGAAAATAAATAAATACCTGTAAAACAAGCAGGAAAATGAGTAGATGTGAAATAAAATAAATAAATAAAAATATAAGAATGAAATAAAATAAACAAAATAAAAATAATAAACTAAATAAATAGAAATAATTAAAACATAGGAAAATATATGAATGTGAAATAAAATAAATAAATACATAAATATATTAGATTGAAATAAAAAGAAACCAAATAATATTAAAAAAATTAATTAATTAAAAACAAACAACCTGAAAGTGAACTAAATACCAAATAAAAATGGTATATTAAAGTATATAGATGTGAAATTAAAATAAATGTAAATAAAATTTATATAATGAAATAAAAGTAATAAAATAAAAAAAACTAATTTAAAACTTGTAATAAAATAAAATTATAAAATAAATACATTTTTGCAATAAAAAAAAGCCTATGACCCTACATAGGACAAGCAGTTTGGAAATGGGTAAAATAAAATAAATACTATCTTATATATATATATATATATATATATATATATATATATATATATATATATATATATATATATATATATATATATATATATATATATATATATATATATATATATATATATATATATATATATATATATATATATATATATATATATAAATAACTTAAAATTAATTTACATTAATATTTGTATAAAATAAAATGTGTCACTAGATTGACATAACGGGAGACTTATATTTGTTATTCAGAGTTAATGCTAATAATATCACAGATCAATTTCTCTATCATTTCAAAGTCATTTGATGTGTTGATTTATATATTTCAGTGCATCAACAACCTGAACCGCATGCAGAACATCAACTCGTCCCTCCAGCTGCCCGATAAAACGCTGCAGTTTGTGAAGGACCATCCGCTGCTGGAGGACCCCGTGCTGCCCATCGGAAACGGCCCCCGCCTCATCACCAAAGACGTCAACTACACACAGATCGCCGTCCAGAGAGTGCAGGCCCTCGACGGGAACATCCACGACGTCATTTTCACCGGCACCGGTGAGTCTGACAAGTGTCAAAGCATAGAATTGATTCAGTATTTATATAGATTTTATTTCTGCTAGGATTTCTCAATACTTTGAGAATGTATTTCATTCAAGTATTTATTAAGCACCGATAAACACAACAGCAGTTGACCATAGTGCTGTACAAATAAAAAAACTGAAAAAATAACATTAAAAGATTTAAATATACATTATACTTTATAATTTCATAATCAGGTAAATATAATTATAATATCCGTTCTTGCATACTTCCGAGTGAGGAAAACAATATGGAAATGTCATAATTTTAATAATTATAACTACCAGTGTACCAGTACAATTGAATAAACAGCAATATTTACCTTTTATGTTTTCATTATATATATATTTTACAGTCATTTTCACCGGCACCGGTGAGTGTATGCGGTGTAATGTGTGAAAGGATGCGCTAAACCACAGGATGTGTGAAAGTCTGGCTTTGATTTGTTTCTTCACACTGAAGTGTCGTGAAGGTAATTTAGATCACATCTTGTTGCTGTATTAATCTCTGAACGTGTTTCCAGATAAAGGTTTGCTGCACAAATCGCTGGTGTTGGAGGGCGAGGTTCACACGGTGGAGGAGATCCAGCTGCTGAAGAACGCAGAGCCCATTAAAACACTTCTGCTCTCCTCACAAGCGGTAAGAGCAGTGAGCCCAGACTCATCTTCTCATCCCCGGGACCTTTGAGCATTGAATCATGAGGAATAAAATCCACAAACACATTGTATGATTTGTCAGCAGGGAGGAAGTTTCCGTGCTCTGGAGACTCTGTGGGATCCTCTCTGGTTTCTCATGTGTTGTGTGTTTTGTCCGTCTCAGGGCCGGTTCCTGTACGCTGGAGCGGACTCCGGTGTGGTTCAGTCTCCCACGGCGTTCTGTGAGAAGTACCTGTCCTGTGTGGACTGTGTTCTGGCGCGGGACCCGTACTGCGCCTGGGACCCACGCTCTACCTCCTGCGTCAATATTTTCCAGCATGATGCTGATCCACGGTGAGAAATGAGAACTTGCGTTCACACTGGCCACGTACACACTTCGCTAAAATACAGGTAGTGACAAGCGCATTTGCAGAAATTCAATGCAGTGTGTACGGAACCGAACTGTTAATGAGGATTTTAACATGCATAGAGGTACGTGCTGTGAATCACAGGGAAATCAGTACCAGAGCAGTACAAGCCTTGACTCGTGTTGCCAGATCCAAATGCTTTACGCTGAAAATAAGACCAAAATATAGCGACTCATGTCTGTTCACTTTGATCCGATCACTTTATGATCTGAGCTTAAACAACAAGCCCAAAAAGCTCTTGTAATGAGTGATCATGGCAACTCTGTGAAGCAGCCTGTACAAGCATGAACAAATCTCAGTGCCTCCGTCCACTGTACTACAGTTAAACTACTGAAAATAACAGGCGTTTTGTCACTGTAATATTACTTTGGTCACAATAACAGATACTAAACATGCAAGACGCCAAAACATTGCTACACTGTAAGTAAATGATCATTTAAAAAAATATTAAGTTAAGTTAAGTCAACTTTCCAAAATTGTCAATCATCGCCGTTTCGAGAGCGAGTCTTGTTCCATACATGTAACGATAATTTAGGGGATTTAAATGCGGTAGTCACTCCTGAAACGGTGTGTACGTGACCAGTGTGACTGACAGCACGTCCGTCTCTGTCACACGGAGGATTTTAGTCATAACTTCTCCAATATTAGCAGACACTGCGTCTCCACACCGCGCTTTAACAGGAACACAGCTCTCATACAGTATACGTCTGATTTGTTAGTCAGATTATTGTGTAATTTTGTTGTGCGGTCCGCTTAGTGGTTTAAAGATTTTTATAAATATTTTT
Organism: Acrossocheilus fasciatus; assembly: GCA_036784905.1. Taxonomy (NCBI): domain Eukaryota; kingdom Metazoa; phylum Chordata; class Actinopteri; order Cypriniformes; family Cyprinidae; genus Acrossocheilus; species Acrossocheilus fasciatus. The sequence goes on from CM071958.1 coordinate 3,155,953, forward strand.
AAATATATTTTATGTAAGCCAGATGACTTTTATTCACTCTTAGCTGTGTTTTGTTTTTATCATTTATTTAATTTCTGCAAGTATTTCTTAATACTGCTATAATATATGCTTATATAATAAACTTTATAACTTTTAGGAATCGTCATCATCATCATTTATGCATTTCTTTTAGAATGTATTATATATTTTTAAATCATGTAATTTTATTTTTTTAAAAATCAATATTTGCATATTTATATATTATGTATATTTTGTTTTAAATTATGCAAGTATTTCTTATATGTACTTTATCATTTAAGAGTCAGGTCAAGCATCATAATTTATTTTATTTGTATAGAATTGATTTTTAAAAATGTATTTTTAAAAAAAAATTTTTTTGTAGAATTCATCATTTTTATAGTAAAGTACCTATAATTCCATATTTGTTCTGAAATAACATCAGAGACAGGGAATTCTTATGTATTTTATTATTGTATTTTTTTGTATTTATATAATTTTATAATATGATATACTTTTAATATGCTTTATTTTTATTTTTTTTTAGGAATCATCATTTTTATATATATATATATATATATATATATATATATATATATAATAATTTATTACATTTTATTAAAACAATATTTGCATATTTATTTGGAAATAATTGTAGAGGAATCATAATTTGGATTATGCAAGTGTTTCTCACTACTTCATACTTCTTAATTTGAGAGTTTAAGTCTTTTAAAGACTCTTTTGAATGTATTTTCTGGATTATGTTTGCCAGATGGCATTATGATCTTCAATTAGGTGTGTCTGTATTTACTCTGATCTGTGTGTTTTTGCAGGAAGTTGATTCAGAGCCTCAAAGGGGATGCTGGGATATGCCCTACAGGTGTGTCATGTAGAAATGTCATCAGTATTAAATTTGGGCTCAAATGGTCCTGTTTTAGTGCCTGGTTTTTGTCTGTCTAGATTTATTTTTAACTGCGTGTACAGTAACTGGCACAGACAAACAAAAACAAGAGCGCATGAGAACATTGTCACTGTAATTCGAATAATTATAGAGACACGTACTCATTTACAAAAGAAAATTTAAGATTTAAGATGCATTTGAGTGTGTGTACTAGACTAGTGCTAGGCATTGTTTAAGTTTCAATGTTTATTATATATTATATATTATTATAAATTTTATGTATTGTATTCTTTATAATTTATTAAATTTTTTATTTAATAGTATATATAGTTTTATTTAGATTAAGTATTTCTCTTTATAATATAACTTATGCTTTATAATTTTAAAATCAGAGGAATAATAATCAATTTATAATTTTGTATCATTTATATATGGTTTGTTGCTGTCAAACGATTAAACGCGAATAATCGCATCCAAAATCAAAATTTTTGTTTGCATAATATGTGTGTGTACTTTATTATGTATATATAAAGACACACAAATACAGCATGTATTTAGAAAATATTTACATGTATAATATGTATATAAAATATAAATATATGTAATATATAAACGTAACATTTTTCTTAAATATATACATAATAAATATACACAGTACACACACATATATTATGTCATTGGTCTCAAACTCAATTCCTGCACAGTTTAGCTCTAACCCTAATCAAACACAGCTCTTCAGGATCACTAGAAGCTTCCAAGCTGGTGTGAGTTGGAGCTGGTTGCAGCTAAACTCTGCAGAGCTGTGGCCCTCCAGGAATTGAGTTTGAGACCAATGTATTATGTAAACAAAAACTTTTATTTTGAATGCGATTAATCGTTTGACAGCACTAAGAGATATATAGAGAATATATCTCAGTATGTATAAATAGAGATATAGATATACTTTAGATATATATTGATAACAAATTATAAAAAATTTAAATTATGATTGATTCGTCCGAGTTTCAGAAATTAAATAACAAATAAATAAATCAGTAAATGAATTACTTAATGAATTTATTTATTTATTTCTATTTATAATTTACTGTATAATATATTTTAATTCATGTAACTTTATTATATAAATCAATAATTGCGTATTTGTTTTGAAATAATTTTAGAGTCAGATTCATTGCCAGGTAGATTCAAAATTCTCAAAACATGAAGTGAAATCTAGGTCTAAATAATCAAGCATGTTTTCTTAACTACACAAACAAAAGCAGGAATTTAGTTTAATTTAATCATTTTATTTTATAAGCACCAGTATAACTGAATGAACAGCAATATACATTTATGTACTTTTTTTTTTTTAATCTAAAACATTTGGAAAAAAGTAACATTTCTTTTGGATTGCATTGTTGTATGTGACTTTTATCAGTTCCAATTCTGATTTTGATTCTGCTTATTGATTCCAATGTGGTTAAAAAATGTAAAAAAATCAAACATTTAGATGCAAAACATTTAATTGCTGCTGAATACCATGAACAAAAATCAGCAGGCTACATAAAAACTGTTTGTGTGCAAAATAGTGCTGCAAGATTCTGGATAAATGGTTGTAGTTCTCTCTCAATTCTGAAGAAAAAATTAGACAACTAACAAAAATCTCATGGAATTTATGAATTGATTTTCGAATCCCAACCCTAGTCATACTTCTCCCTGTTAAACTAATAAGTGTCTGTGTTGATGTAGCAGCTGACCCCTGATTGTCTCTGTGTTGCAGTCGCTCCTCTGGCGGTGGGCGACTATCAGCAGGTGCTGGTGAAGCCGGGCAGCTCTGCCGATCTGCCGTGTCAGGTGCGCTCAAACCTGGCTCAGGTGTTGTGGAAGCTCAACGGCCGCGTGCTGACCGAAGCCTCGCGCTTCCTCCTGCTGAGCGAGAACGGGCTGCTGATCTACAGCGTGACTCCGGAGGACGCCGGCCGCTACGAGTGCTGGTCCGTCGAAGCGTCCGCGGGACAGAACTTCACCCGTCTGGTGGCGGGATACGCGCTTCGACTGGAGCTTCCCGAGAGTGCGCCGTCGATATCTGCTCAGCGTCCGTCCAGCACTGTGTCTACGGTCCCGCCGGAGGAAGGTAATACCAGTAACGGCTCGGGACTAACACCGACTCACACGGACGCGCCCTCACTAACAACCCCTCCCGGCAGCGCCATTAAACCCAAACACTACATCCCTCCGGAGGTCAGCAACTTACCCACACGCACCGAGACGCTCGACCCCTCGGCTAAATACATTCAGCACGACAACAGCGTCGCCCTGCTGTCGCTCTTCCTGCTCTTCTTCCTGCTGTTCCTCGCCGCTCTGGTGTACAACTGTTACATGCAGTACCTGCCGGCGCCGTGTCTCCGCCTGCGATCCGCGCTGCTCGGCTCCAGCAAAAAGCCGCAGCCAGAGTACGCAGCCTGCGAGGCCGGCCTGATGGAGCCAGTGCAGGAAAAGCCGGATCCGGCCAATCAGAACGGAGCGCATCCGCTGCGTGCGCTCAGAGACACCGGATACGAGACAGAACCGGAATGCGGGAATGGCAGAGTTCCTTCCGGCAGCGATGAGGACGCCAACGACAGTCCCTCGAAAGAGCGGCCCTTCGACGTCGACTGCACGTCGCAGCCGATTGAATACGCAGACGCCGACGCGCCGTACTGATGCGCCGCTTTTCACTCGCATTTGCAGAATCGCCGCAGCTCTGCAAGAACAAACGCAGAATTCCAAATAAGATTCCAAATTGGAAACATTGTTTACCAAATTGGTAAGTTTTGTGATGTTTTCCAAATTGGAGCACCGGACTGTTTTTGAATATTTGTGGGGCGTGTTCTCGCACTGCAAAAATGTATTTCTTAGTTTTCTATTACAAATATCTAAATATTCTTAAATCAATATACATTTTCTTGAGTCTTGCTTTATGAAAGAAAATTTTAATGAAAGCTTTTGCTTAAAATGAAAAAAAAAAATTCAGTGTTTTCTTTTAGAAAAATATAATTTCTTGTCATTTTTCTTTTCTTTTGATTTTTAGGTGAACCCCCCATTTTTTATTTAATATTAAATTAATTTTTTATAATAATTATTATTATTATTTATTTATTTGTTTGTTTTTTTTGCACAAAAGGTCTCCTTTTCTTTTTATTTATTTTTGCATTTTGACAAATAATAAAATTTCATAAAAATAAAAATAATAAAATTTGTTATTTTTCTGACAGGTTGTTTTTGATGACCGTTACATATAAAGTATTTTTTGGCCTTATGCTTATTAGACAAAATCTGCCAAAAATGTCACAAACACAGCAAAAAAAAAAAAAAAAATAAAAATAAAAAAAATAAATAAAAATGTATATATTGACATTTTAAGCATAAACTCATTTTTTTCAGAAGGCAAGACTTAACCTCTTAATTAATTTTCCTTCTCTAGTCAATGTATCTTGATTTAAGTGTTTAGATATAAGATATTCTGAGTAAATCATTCTTGCAGTGTTGGGTCTGAGCTGAAGTCGGGATTGAAGGTTTTCTGCTCTGTCTGAATCTCAGGGATGCTTTCAGTGTCATACACACAGGATCTGCTCTGGAAGAGCTCAAACATGGAGCCAGACTGAAATGGGTTCCTGGCGTATATAAACCAGACCAAAAACACTGTGATGTGTCTCTGTGGTTGTTTGCTGTTGGTGCAGATGAGACTAACACACTTAACCTGCGAAAGGGCCACTGTCTCAAATAACAATACATTCGACTGTAGTCCATAAACGTGAGCTTTATGTTTCAGATATTTTTAAAGATATTATATTATTTAATTGTATGTCAGCAATAATGGTGTAAATATCACAAAAAATGTCAAGAAACCCCAAAATTTAAAGAAAAACCAATACTTTTTTGCATATAAAAGAACATTTGTAGGACCATATTATTCAATTTTCTTTTCTTTCTCCATTTTGACAATATTTCATGACTGATTTTAAAGAAAACTACTTTTTGGAGTTTTTGTTTTGTTTTGTGTTTGGCATAAAAAGTTTTTTTGTTTGTTTTTTGCATTGTACATTTTCATATTTTGACATTTATTTCAGTGATACTAATACACAAAAAATGATAATAAATGGCATCCTGACAGGGTAATTTTCATGATTGTAGTACATATAAAAACTATTATTATTATTATTATTATTATTTGTTTTTGCATAAAAGGACCATTTTTAGGACCTTTTTTTGCATTGATTTTAATACAAAAATAGATTCATGACTGTATTACATATAAAGTTTTTTGGCATTGTGTTAATTACTATATTAAAAAGACATCTGCCCCTAAATGTCACAAAAACTTTTTTCTTTATGCTATATATAACTATAACTTTTGATTTTGGGCTGTAATGTAAAAAATCACTTTTAGGAAAAAATTTTGGCATTTTGACAGTACTTTATGACAGTGATTTTAATATAAATTATAATAATAAAGATGATGATAAATTGCATCCTCACAGGATAATATTCATGACTGTATTACAAAGAATTTTTTGGCATTCTGTAAATTATAGTGTTAAGAAAAAAATGTGCTTAAATCTCATGAAAAAAATAGGCAAATTGTCTTGCATGTTTTTCTTTTGATTTTGGGGTGGAATGTGACCTGGCCGTTGTTTTCCCGCGTGGCGTTTCTGAATCTCCTGTCCTCCTCTGATTCTCAGCACACTCTTGTATTTGTCTCTCTCCCTCCATTTCCTCCTTCCACTTCCTGTGTCCTGCTCAGCTTCCTTGGCTGTTCCTCCTTCCCCTCCGCCCCTGCCCGGCTCCTCCTCCTCCTCCTCCTCCTCTTCCTCCTGGTCTCTGGCCGGGGCTCGTCTGATTCCTCCTCTGCTGAGGGAGCAGTCCTGGAGCGTTCACCCTCACCAGGCCTTTCTGCTCTTCTGCCTGGCCTTGGGTGAGTGCTGCCTCTGACCTCTGACCTCTGACCTTTCTCTCTCACTCACCAGTCTTGTCTCAGTACTCTGAAGTGTGACTTCCTTTCGCTCCTCCTGCACTGCTAAGTGTTCTGATTGGCCGAGGAGCCAGAAGTCAGACAGGAAGTAGAGGAGAAAAAGAGGAAGTCACTGAAGAGTATTTAGACAGTGTTTGTGTGTCTGCATGATCCAGATCTTCTGCGCACCGTCTGATGCCTAAAATGTGTTCAAATTTTTATTTTTACACTTTTTTTTTTTTTTAAAGAGCGTCAAGAATGAATAAAATTAGAATTTCCTTTATTTTTATTTCAAAATTCTCTTCAGATCCTAATTTATGATTCTGGCTTGGCTTGTGTTGAGTCTTGGACTCTTGTGAATGAAGGTGATTGACTGAAGGACGTTCCAGTCGTGTACAGTGTAAATACAGTATATGTACATATGAAAAAGATGTAAAAAGTTTCTTGAGATTTGTTTTTGGTAGACAGCCTGAATAAATTTTTGAATGACTAAACATGTGAAACGCTGTTTATTGAGTTGAGATGTGTTAATGAAGCTGTATATTATAACTTGTTTGAACATGCAAATAGAATCTTAGTGAGGAATTACAAATATAAAACTCACAAATCTATTCAAATATGTTCTGCTTTTTCTGCAAAAATTGTTTAAAATATTATGTATGCTATAATATGAAAGATTGGGGTTTTTTAATGTTTCTGAAAGAGTCTCTTCTGCTCATCAAGGCTGCATTTGTTTGATCAAAAAAAAAAACAGTAAAAATGTGAAATAATATTACAATTTAAAATAGCTGTTTTCCATGAGAATATATTGCAAAATGTAATTTATTGCTGTGATCAAAGCTGAATTTACTCCGCATTGTTACTCCAGTCTTCAGTGTCACATGATCCATCAGAAATCATTCTGATTTGCCGCACAAGAAACATTTCCGATTATTATCTTGAACAATTCTGATTATTATGTTGAAAACAGTTGTCCTGCCCAGTATTTTTGTGGAAACTGTAATGCATTTTAATGAATGAATAGAAAGTTCAAAAGAACAGCATTTATTTTAAATAGAAATCTTTTGCAACATTATAAATGTCTTTATTTTCACTGCTGATCATTTTAATGCATCCTTGCTGAATAAAAATATTAATGACTGACCCCAAACCTTTGAACGGTCATGTACTAATGGATAATTCATGTTTATCATCTTTGAATCTACACTATGATATAATTACACTTAATAAGAACTGTTCCGTTATCAACAGTCTATCAGTCATTTCCTGTAGTGGCATTAAACGTGTGTGTGTGTGTGTGTGTGTGTGTGTGTGTGTGTGTGTGTGTGTGTGTGTGTGTGAATTGCAGCATGTGAGATCAACTAATTTCTTGGTGGATGAACTTTGTGTTATTTGTCACCATGGACATTCTTCATGTACTCAGAGTACTGATGAAAGGTACTGCTTTTACTGAGTAATAAGGGGAAATATTGGACTTAACTTTGCACAAGTGATTGCATTTTTTCTTGTGTGTGTGTTAATGACGTGTGTATTTGGCATGAATTTTATTGTGCGATGTTTTAGTTTTCACAAACTGAGGGACGAGTCAAAGTTTCTTGTGGTGATCAGCAGTATTTCACTGATGCTGGAAACACTCATTTAACCCTTGTGCTGCTGAAAAGCCTTTACCAAATTAGGTTTTCTGGTCCAAAATCACCAGTCTTTTAAAAATGGCTTGTCTTTCATTATGCTATATTATCACCAAAACTTGGATCTAATAATTTTATCAGCTTTTTCTGTATTACTTAAAACAAATTCCAGAATTTGGCAATATCTTGATGAGAAATTTATAAGCGATTTTGTGTGCCAGTCATTTTTGACCAAGAACAGCATGTTTAACAAAGTGAGAAAAAAAGGATATATATATATATATATATATATATATATATATATATATATATATATATATATATATATATATATATTATAATTTATTTTTCTTTTTTTTGTGCAAGTAGTAGTTTTAAGTTGGTTTTAGTCCAATGCAATACCATTAACTAACATTTTCATCAAAATAAAATTTAAAAAGGTCAGAATGACTGGAACAAAACATGAGGGTAAAAACTTGGAGATGATATTTATTGCAAATATAGTGATTACTGTCAGTTTCTGATCTGAAGCTACAGTTTGTTATGCATGAGAGTGCGACGACACAAACAGCATGATGCTGCTTGCAGCTGTGGATGAAGATGATTGGACGTGTCTTGTTCACGCTGAGTGAGTGCTAAATACCCTGTAGGATCCATATGTAAGTGCAGTTTTCCTTCAGGTCCTAGAGATGTAAGTGTTGAGTGGCACATAAACGGGCAGAAGCTCGAGACTCCCGTCACTGAATACAGACACGTGGTTTCCCATGATGCCGTGCTGGTGAGCAGCTGGCTGAGGGAGGAGGCTTTGAGTGCAGACGTCCAGTACGAGTGTACGGCGGTGTCTGCAGCGGGAAGCGACGCGTCGAGAGTGGAGCTTCGGCTCGACAGCAGAGGTAAAGCGTGTCATCGCACTGCTGTGTTAGTCTGACTCTGACCTGTGCCGTGGTGTAACGTGTCTCTGTGTGCTCTCAGACGAGGCCGTGGAGCGCTGGAGAACCGCTCTGACCGACCACAACACACTCCTGCAGCAGTGGAAGAAAGCATGGGTGAGGGACACACACACACACTGATGATAATCAGAAATGTTTCTTGAGCAGCAAATCAGCATATTATAATGATGTCTGAAGGATCATGTGACACTGAAGACTGGAGTAATGATGCTGAAAATTCAGCTTTGATCACAGCAATAAATTACATTTTAAAAGATATTAATATACAAAACCGCTATTTAATAATATTTCACAATTTTTGCTGTGTTTTGATGCAATAAATGCAGCATTGGTGACCATGAGAGAGACTGATCCCAAACTTTTGAATGTTTGATTTCAGACGCATTTTGGCTCACTGCACATATCTGATAAAGGTGAAAGTGCCTTCATTCAGTATTTACAACAGCTTAAGCAAAAACATATGCATTATTTATTTATAATGCATTTCCACATTTAAAATGCTGCCTCGTCAGACTTAGGGTTGGTAGTGAGGTCAGTTAGACATAGAAATGCTTCTTATAAAATAGTTCCAGTAAATACCGAAAAAATAAAGATGTCCTTTTATTTAATTTTAGATTTTTTTTTTTTTTTTTTTAATTTGATTTAATTTTATAATTTATTTTATTTTATACTTATTTAATTTGTTACATATATTTAGTTCAATTTTATATTTTGGATTTAATTTAATTGTATTTTTAATTTTATTATTTAATTTAATTTTAGATTTTATTTTATAATTTACTTTATATTTATATTTATACTTATTTTGTTTTAGTTTATTTTTTTATATTTATTTTATTTTATATTTTAAATTGTATATTTTATTTAAATTGTATATTTAGTTTATATATATATATTTTTTTAGTTTTTGGATTAGTTTTAATTCAATATTTAGTATTTCTTTTGTTTTGTATGTTTTATATGCTCTCTTTAGTTTTGTGTGGGCTGAGGATCTCGTCATATGTTTGTGATGATGATGCTGATGTCTGTTGTTGTCCTGTAGGAGAGCTGTGATGGACAAGGTGTTCTCTGAAGCGGCTCATTATCGCTCATCATGGCATCATTTTCCGACTCCAGGGACAGCCGCTTGGACGAGAGCACACACACAGCTCATGTCACACTGGTGGTGTGTGGTGGTTTCTTCGCTCACAGGTGCTCTGAGTCTGTTCCTGATCCGTGGATCCCGTCAGGATTCCAGGCTGTTTGAGAGATCTGTGGAGGACGAGTGCAGCGAGACGGGCCTGTCAGGCAGATGACAACTGCTTTTCCTCGACCGTCCGCACACTTCTATTTATACTCCCTCCATCCTCGAGAGCAAATGACACCGGCTCATGTTAGTGAAAGCAAGATTTGTGTTTATAATAGTCCTTCTGAGTTATTTTTAAATAATTGTGTTTATCTGAGCAGATATATTTCAAAGAAGTTGCTAGAATATTTTTTGTCCTCCAAAATAGAGATTGCAACCACAATAAACAATATTTTTATCATTTGTGAGAGACTTCAACCATCTTTTCTAAACATATCTGAAGCATTTTTACTAGTGTGTGTGTGTGCAATTTTAATTCAGTTTTAATTTATCAAGTTAAACTAAAATAAAAAAAAAAGAAATTTCAGGCAAGTACCTGAAAAAATTAATTAAATTAATTTTGGACTGAGATACTGTTACAGTTTTATTAATATTTTGAATTAGTTTTCTTTTCTTTTTTTCAGTTTCCATTTTTAGTTAAAATGCTAGTAATTTTTTAAATATACATAGTTTTCATATTAATTTGAGTTATTTTAGTACATCAGTTTAATTTTAAAATGAGAAATGTTGCTTCGGCAACAAGTTGAAATAATAAAATTCATTTAGGTATTTTATTTTATTTCAGGTTTTTATTTTTAGTTTCAAGTAACAAAAATGGTTGTTTTTATGGCTTTAGTTTTAGTTAATGATAATAACCAAGGTCAATGCTGTTGTCATTCATCCTTATCCAAAGGTCAGCGCACACTTCCTTGAGCCCTCTGACCTCAGAGATGACCATATGACCTTTGAGACAGTGTGAGACTGTAACTAACCCTCACAATCAACTGCCAATAAAAGACTCATATATCAAGTCCTGCTGCTTTACCAGCTGATCCTGACCTCTATAACACACACAGAGAGACTGACTGACTCTTACAAACCTATTAAAGTCATTGTTTAAACCTCTAAATAAGGGTAGGTGACCTCTGCTTTATTAAACATTCATCCTTCTGCATAAAACCAAAAGTGGACAGATATAGTACATACAAGTGTTTCATTAAAGCGTTTAAATCACATTTTACAGATCAGCAACCAATGTTTTGAAAACTAGCATGCAATTTTTGTATGCATATGCAACGGTATAATGCAGCATAGCTGTCACACAGTGCATGTTAAGTACATATTTCCTCAAGATTCTTAAATCAATGGTTTTACACATGAGCAAATGAAACTGTGTGGTTGCACTAGGAGCATCTTTTGCTATATAACACATTTGTATTTCATTATTATAATTTATCCAACACATGAGGGATACAACATGAAAGTGTTGTAAATATTTTTTTTTCTTTAAATAGTTTTGCTTTACATGGTAAGTTCGCCGATTTTGTATTGCAGAGTAAATAAATTAACAATGTTTGTGAAAACTACAGATCGTACTTCCGCCTTCTCGTCTCCCCGCTCACGGATAGTCTGAGAGAGCCCAGTGCATTATGGGTGTTGAAGTTTTCTTACCTTTTTCGCCACATCCCTCATTCTCGTTTTTTCTCTAGTCGTGTAGCAGATTTTTAAACCGCGTTTCTACTGCATGGACAGCCGACTTTTATTAAAACCCAATCTGCCAGCCGTGAAGTATCCCTTTTACAACTAAATCCAGTAATTTAGTAACACCGAATCTGGTAGTTTCAAACGGAACCGTAGCATTAGCTGCAATGTGGCGCCACCATGTGTTGATAGAAAAACTCGATACAAAGCAGATATGAGGTGGCATTTTAATATCTGTTTTATTATAAAGAGCAGCAAGGATAAAATAACAGTTTTACACAGTCATCATTTTATTCTTTTTCAAAAGTAATTTGTGATAAAGGGTCAAAACCTTTTTTTCTCCATATAAATCCTGTTCTTAAGTAGCACAGTTGCTGATAGTGCTGTCATCATGGCTCTTCTTCTACAACTACATTATTAACAAAGTCTTATACGTGATATAAGCACATTTTAAACTTTATGAAGCATCTGTACAGTATTACAATCGCCTTCCCTGAAGAATTAATGCAAACGAAGAATTTCAACCTGAGAATGGCCAATACATGAACTAGATACGCACAAATGATCTCCCCTTTAGCATACAGTACATCTTTTATCCCCAAAATTAATTTAGCCACTTAAACACTGATTTAGGTTTCTAAACACTGATGATGCAGCACAGACTTTTATTCAACATAAATCTTTAAAGGTTTAGCTTCACTCAGAGAGGCACTTGAGTCACATGATTTTGTTAAGAGCCCTTAAATTTTCACTGAAAATACATTTCCCACAATCCCTTGATTCTGTTCGAGCATAATTGCCTTGAAGTGCAGCATCATGGTCACAGGAGTCCAGAAACATGGTTAAGTTCTCCATTATTCACTGAGAACCACAGGAATGTTCCAGAAGAGACAAGTGTCACTGACTGTCATTGTTTTGGTAGAGGTCTCCTGAACAGCAGAATATGAGGTTCTGAAAAATAAAATACAAGCAAACCTTAGTCCTTTTTCCACCTATAATGACTTTAATATTCAGGACACAGTTTGCAAATCACATGGTCAGAGATCAGCTGACTTTATGGCTCTGATGATGGTGTGGTTTTGTATACAGACCTGGCTCATGAATCATATAATGGACCCATCCGAGCGACTGCTGCACGCCCAGCCTCCTCCACTCGTCTTCGGTCATCAGGTGGGATTTGGGCACTTGTTTAGCCAGTTCTCGCGGTAAGACCACATGTCTGCCATCACAAATGACATATTTCACTGCATTTCAATCAGATATGAATGTTATGCTAGAAAATGACGTCACTCCACTAAAGGCACATGGGAGAAAATCCAACCACAAGTTTTGAATTCACGTCAAAACATGCCTCTAGAATGGTCAAATACATTAATAACCATGCTAAGCGATTCATAGAGCTCACTTTCAACATTGATGTAATGTTACGACTAAACGAATGACGTCCCAACAAACAAACACGCCGCATCGAGGCCTCAATCCTCCTCGTTTTTCATCTTACCGGTATTCATAGAGATCATCTGTGTATTTATCCGAGTAGTAGATCTGTTTATGAGCCATTTTAGACTGTTGTTAAATGAAGTCGGGTGTGACAATATTCAGATGTATTGATCCGTGAAAGAAGGATTCGATCAAACTCACTCTCGCAACTTTAACCGATACAGTTTTGAACCCGCAATTCAACCGGAGCCGCCGCTTCTGATTGGTTGACAGAGGTCATGTGACTGGAGGCAGCGTGAGCACGTCGGAAGGGCGGGGGCGGAGGAAAGCGCGGTTGCTATGGAAACCGGTCAGCGCTACGAGTCGTGTGTCGATAGTATGTGAAAATGATTAAGAATATGCGTCTGTAAATATAAAAATAATGTATTTTTGCCTCAGAAACCTGCTTAAGGTAAAGTGTGAAATGTTACTACTGCATTGCTGTCATGCTGTTTTGATCCATTCTCGACGGTTTGCTCATCGTTTGAGAGCTTAGTTACGTTAACCCTTCAAAAAGTAAGTTAGGCTATAACCGAAAGAAAACAATGTTTGATTTGATTTTAGCTTTTTATTTTTATTTTTTAACGATTAGAACATTTAATTTTTATTACATCAAACTATGTCAGTGCTTGACGTTTTCAAGCAAAGAATTTTTCCAAAACTAAAATACATAAATAAAATCTTATGAAGTGCATTATATTCGTTTTAAAAACAGAAGAGGACAACAGAAATAAACAAAATTGTGTCAAAATTGTGAGAGGATTGACAGGACATGCAGCGACACAGTCTCAGTCTCTGTCCGGCGCGGGTACAATAATTATAATGCTGTACAATTAATATTTCTTCATTAAATAACTTATAAAGTAATTTGAAACTTTCTGTGACACATAGTTTCACAAACAGCGTGAGAGAATCACCGCGCGCGCGCTCTCTCTCTCTCAAAATGCGCAAATGGCTTCAAATCACATCGCGTCTGCACGAGCTGCACTCTGCACAGTTGACAGGAACTGAGTGTAGAGGTAGTGTCGCATCGTCACTAAAGTTTATCTTATTGACTTATTCAAGTGTTTTTAATCCTTGCCTGTGTTTAAACCATTCAGCGCTCGCGCGCTCTCCTGGAGCGCCAGGTTCACTCACACGCACGCACACACACACACACACACACACACACCGTTTGCATTGCGTATGCGGTGCGTATTTTTCCGCGCTCGTGTTAACGGTTTAAAGCGTTCAGGCTGCACACGGTTGCGGTCCGGCAGTGCGTTCCAGGAGCGGTGCGTCTGCAGCAGTGCAGAGATCGTTAAATGCATAATTTATTTAAATGCATATAATTAAGTCTACTGTGTTTCACAGTCAACACAAAGTCTATGGCTTTTTGGCTAGATTTAAAGGAAAAGAGCACTTTTAGATAAACAAGGCAATAATAGATGGCACTGGTGGAGGTATGAAAACAAAGTTCTTTATGAACCGCAGGATTGCTTGTAAAAGATTTAAATGCCAAAGAAAGTTTCTGTCAATGGTAAGTTTTAATTTAGAATGTTTGTGATAATGTAAGAAAAGTAGTTTAAATGTTTTGTCATTTGCTTGAGCAACTTAATATATAAATCTAGAAGTAAATGCAAAAGTAAAAAGCATTGAACAATGAAACACCTCTATGAAAGACTGTATTACTGTACTGTGTAAAAAAAGATTTGCTGAAAAAGCATTTTAAGTAAAAATGTTTGGATTTGAAATCAAAATAATGGATAAATGTGTTTGTAGTAAACAGCCACGGATCAGTAGTGGACTCCTGTGTGAAAGCACAGTCAGTGCTGCTTCTGCACCGCTTATATACGCACATGGACTGCATACACACTGCAAAAGGAGTATGTGTGAACCAGGTGTAAAAGGCCCATCTCACAGCTCATGAAATCAGGCTTGTGCCGTGTGTAAGCTATTGTGCAAAAATTTCATGATCGTCAAAACAAAAACGCAGTGTATGATCAAACGTTTAGGTGAGATAAATATATATTTTTGAAAAATGTCTAAAAAATGCCCTCCTTCATCCCTCAAATTAAAAAATACCCTTTCACAAGAGTTACGTAAGAGGGGAATCCTTTTTAAGAAATTAAATTCAGGCCCTGAATAAATGTCAAAAGATCTTGGCGCTATAAATAATTCTACATGATAAAAAGAAGGCTTTAAAAAAATCGGCAGATACTGCTTTCTGTGATCGGTGATCGGCCTCAAAAATCCCGATCGGAGCACCCCTACTTCTAGATTTACACATTAAATGTGCATTTGTTTGAGATGTGAACTGATGCATAATATTTCATCTTCATGCTCCTAAATGCATCAGAATTTAAAAACACATAAAAAGCATGAGCCATAACAATCAATATTGTTCATGAGTCAATTATAGTGACTCATCCTCCGGTATTTGCATCATAGATTGTTTGCACAAAAACAAATGTTGATCTTATGTAGTGGTATCCTAGTAACACCTGAATTCCATCTTCCTGCAGACGCATGTAGTGGCATGTAGTGTACACTCGAATATGCTGTGCTACACCGGAAAACACTCACTGGCAGCAGCCAATGGCATCCGCCGGATGTGAGCTGCCAATCATTAAAGCCGGCCCCCTCACCTCATTCCTGTTGCTATGCTGTCTTTGAAACTATGGTTACAGTAAAGGTTCCTGTAGGCAGCGTCTCTGTCTCTCTTACTGCATGTGTCTGGATGCAGTCGGAACGTTTACTCTGTTAAATGCAGTGTTGCAATGAAATGTGATCCATATGTTGTGGATATTACTTCTTTCTTCTGTATTTACATCTTTTATACTGTATGTAGACATTCATTAAAATCTTTTAGGGTCCTTAAGTTCCACATCACAAAAATAGTCTATTGTAAATCTGTAGTTTAGTTAAACAAATGCTTTTAGGACCCTAAACCTCACTATTAGTCACTGGAATAAAATTCGTCTTGTTTTAGCCTGCTATTAAAGAGTGACATACCTCATATTACGGCTTTACATTTAATCAAATTTCTAATCGTAATTACACTTACGGATGCCAAAATTACGTAATCGTTCAAAGCGGCAATTAGTCGTTCAAAATCCACTTATGTTATTCTGCATGCTTAAGCTGTGTGTTTGTTTGTTTGTTTTTCTACAGGTTATCTTAAGGGTATTTCCATTGTTTTAATTTTAGTATAACATTATAATACCATGCATATTATTTTTACTTTTTTATTTAAAGAAGAAACCAATCCACTGTATAGTTCATATTTGAGGCTTGGTAGAAAAGCAATAAAAGTTTTTTTCAGTTTTTTTCAGCTTGTTTATTTTCATCTAAAAATATGGCATGCTGTTGCCTCAAACAATGGTATAAACGTCATTCAATAATCGTAATTAATAATCGCAATTACAATTTAAAGGGAATAATCGACAATTATGATTTTTGTCATAATTGTGCAGCCCTACCTCATATGTGTCCCAACAGACGTGATCATGTGATGTGATTTTTGGACTTTGAAAAGGAAAGAATTCTGTGTTATTTCTCTGTCTGTCTGTCTCTCTCTCTCTCTCTCTCTCTCTCTGTTTCTATACTTCCTGCTGTTTTAATGAGCATGTGTGTAGGAGTGAACCCGACACACTTCAGTCACGACTATGAAAATCACACACACACATAGTCCACCACCCACTAACTCTACTCTCTCTATGCGTATAAATATACACATATAGAGCGCATAATGTGTAATGCATACATTTACAGTGAAACACTTTGATTTCTTATATGTTTGTAACAGATTTTCTGTGTTTTTCTTGTTTTAGGTGTATTATGAAAGGAATATGAACCGGATGAACTCTTTTCCATGGTGAGTAAACTGCCTGAGAAGAGCTACAGCGTTCATAGAGATAGAGAAATCCTGATCCAGATGCGCGCCACTGAAGCTTATTCATTATTGAAGGTTATTGAACAGATTTTTATATTGAATTTTAAAAGTCAGTGTGAAGTAATTTGACCCTGTTAAATTTTTTTTTTAATTAGTGTCTGTTATTCCAACAAATATTTATGTGCCTTCATTCTGGTATGTAAAGGCTAGTTTTAAATTTGAATTTAAAATTTTCGTAAATTTCCTTAAATAAATCAGTTTATGGCAAAATGAGAAATATAATGGGTTGTGAATACTATTTCATGTTGACTTCAAAACATACGTTGCAAGTTTTACAGTGTCATAGATTTTTGGATTTTTCATCTGCTGGACAATAAAACAGGTGAAAAAAAAAACAAAGATTTACATTGAAGAATAAACCAAACCAGTAAGAAACCCCCTGGGACCACACACAATATCCTAGCAACCAAATAGCAACATTCTGGCAACCATCCTAATACCCTAGCAACAGCACAGCATCACAATAAAAACCACCCAGAACTCCCTAGCAACCACATAGCAACCTTGTGGTAACCATCCAAATACCCTAGCAACTGTGTAGCATTACAATAAAACAACACTCAGAACACATAGCAATATTCTGGCAACCATCTTAATATCATAGCAACTGTACAGTATCACATTAAAAACACTCAGAACACCCTAGCAACCACAAAGAAACATTCTTGTAACTATCCGAATACCCAAGCAACCGCATATTATCACAATAAATATCATCCAGAACACCTTGGCAACTGCATAGCAACCACCTAGCAACCAATACCCTATCAACTGCATAGCATTACAGTAAAAGCCAGTCAAAACACCTTAGCACCCGCATATAAACCTTCTGACAACCATTGTATTACCCTAGCAACTGCACAGCATCACAGCAAAAAATACAGAACACCTTAGCAACAAATAAAAATCACTTAGAACACCTTAGCAACTGCACAGCAACATCATGGATACCATCCTAGTACCCTAGCAACAGCACAGCATCTCAATAAAAATCACTCAGAACACCCTAGCAACAGTTAAAAACTACCCAGAACACCCTAGCAACCACATAGCAACATTCTTGTAACTATCTAAATACCCTAGCAACTGTGTAGCATCACAATAAATATCACTCAGAACACCTTAGTAACTGCATGTACATATTCTGACAACTACTGTAATACCTTAGCAACCACACAGCAACATTCTTGTAACTGTCCAAATACCCAACTGCATAGCATCACAGTAAATATCACTCAGAACATCTTAGCAACTGCATAGCAACCACCTAGCAGCCAATACCCTTCCAACTGCATATCATTACAATAAAAATTCGTAACACCTAAGAAACAATAAAAAAGACTCAGAACACCTTAGCAACTGCATATAAACATTCTGGCAACCATCCTAATATCCTAGCAACTACACAGCATCACAATAAAAAACCACTCAGAACACCTTAGCAACTGCATAGCAATTAATATCCTACCAACTGCATAGCATTACAATAAAAACATTCAGAACACCTTAGCAACTGTATAGCAACCACTCACAGCACCCTTGCGTTCTGGTGGTGACTTTTGCACCAAGAATCAACACTGAAATTTTCCTCAAGAAATGCACAAATCTAGTTCCTTCTATTTGTTTTTGCTGCCTGTTTTTAATTTTCAGATCAACATACTGCAAGAAAACAGCTCAGCTGTGCCGGCCGCATCATATAATTCAGTTGATTCAGTTCAGTCTATGTTCTTTGATCAGCCTTCATTCATATGAATGTGCAAAATGTGCACTCAGGAGGGGCCAGTTTATCAGACAGTGCAATTGAGCATCGCTGTTCTCTTCTGAAAAAGGCCATGCATCTTGCCAAGACGTGTTTTAGAAGCAGGTTGCGTGCTTTCAGGAGTTTAGAAGTGATGCAGCAAGCAGTACGCAGTGCTGTCGGGTGGGAATGGTTTCTCCCATCACCTGTGCTTCAAGTGGTTTGCCCCACTATTCAGCCAGCCTACCCTGAATGAGTCATCCTGCTCTTCCCTGATTGGGCAGTCGGGATCCATCCCGAGGGATTGCCGTGCAGAAAGCTGCCGAGGCCTGACTTCATTCACAGAAACATCGGTATGCCCGTCTGCCTTTCCATTCACAGCCAGCCCGAATCATTTTCGCCCAGCATCCTCTCTTCCTCTCCTCAGCATCTCTTTTCCGCATCTCTGTGACCACAACGAGCGAGGAGCACTTTTAACGCTTTGTCTCAGCAGAGAAGACAAATCCTTGCTCTCTCGCTCTCTCTCTCTCTCTGTCTTTTCTTCTTTTTTTTCAATTTGCAGGCAGGCAGGAAAGCGAGACGCTGGGAGGGACTGCAGTGCGTTAGCCGCAGCGGTACAGGAAGCTTGTGAATGACTGCCGCTTCCCTGTCACGAGCTCTTCTGGACATTTTACATGAATGGCTGTTTTTTTGCTGCCTTAATGTCGCAGGCTTCATCCCGTCGGCTGGTTTTTAATGGGGCCGGGAGATCTGACATCACTATTTACGGTCGTATCCCCGCCGAATCTGGATGGCGTTTTAGTGAGATCGAATCTCGACATTGTGTGTTTGAAAGGGATGTTTAATTATTCAACAAAGCTCATTGAGGAGCAAAGCTCAGCTTGTTTTGCCTTCTGTAGGGGGGGATATTCGAGTGCTGGCGTGGATGGATTTATGCCGACGTTTCGTAGTACGTAAGGAAAAACGAATGTGACGAACAAAGAGATAAAGCCGTATCGGTCTTGTGGTTTAAATTCGAACACGTTTTAAACTTGCCATTAACAGTGGTGAGGTAGAACCAACCAGATTGATGCAGTTGCGGGGGAAAAGGTGAACGCTTTCAAATATTTCATGTCATTTTGGTAGATTATCATTTCTCAATCAACGGCAGGTCATGCAGCACACCTTTTCAGTAGAGAGCCTTGCTTCTGAATTCAAGTAAAACTGCGATTGCATGTGTGGAAATTTAGTGATCGCCATGCACGGCGACTCAAGTTTCATTCTGTGTGGCGTACATGTGATCCAACAACACACATGGTACTCCAGTGTGGTTTATGCATTGAATTATGTCAATGGACTGATTTTGATTCTAGTTCATTCTGACTGAGGTCGGATTTCACTACAGTGATCTGTTTATCACATCTTTTCCGTTCTGTTTATCCGGACTGAATCAAAGCAAGAGGCGTTCCTACGGACAGGGCGAATTTTGAGAATTGATTGGTTCTACCGAGCTGTAAGTGGGAGTTTTTTTGTAACGGAAAGTGCTCTGCAGTGTTGAGTGAGTCTTTTGTTGAGAAGGGTCTCTCTCTCTCTCTCTCTCTCTCTCTCTCTCTCTCTCTCTCTCTCTCTCTCTCTCTCTCTCTCTCTCTCTCTCTCTCTCTCTCTCAGAGTGAGTCATGCATGTTCAGGGATCTGCCAGGATGCGGGGGGAGAGAGAGACATCTCTTCACTAGAGCTCTGTCTCTCTCCCTCTGCCATCTCTGGCCCTCTATCTCTGTAGAGGAGCGACCTCGCGCTGCTTTTCTCTCTCGTCGTCCTCTGTCTCCATGGATTCCGCGTTTTGTGGTTTATTTTTGGTCCCCGAGCTGCTGCTGCCGCTGCCGCACGGTGTCGGATTTTCCTGACGGCCGCTCGCTCCCTTTCTTCGAACCCTCGAGGACGCTTTCTCGGCTCCAGCATGTTAAAGAAGTGGACGGTCAGCTGGGAGTTGGATGTGTCCGTTCGCATGTAGGCTGGCACACCGAGGGGAATGCTTCACCGTGCTAAATACAACCGATTCCGGAATGAGTCAGTGACATCCGTCGATGAGCTTCTGCACGGTCTCTCCATGAACGCCAAGGTCTCGGCCGTCCCGCCGTCGCCGCCCGTGGGCGACCCTCCGTACGCCCCGCCAGCCGAGGTCTTGCCGCCCGACCCCGCCGAAGAGTCCGGCACCTTGTGCACCCTCATCAACAAAGTCTCCAACCTCAAATTCGCCAACTCCTCTGGACTGCTGGGCATCAAGGGCCTGCCGTCTGCCGTCAAGGACCTGGCCGTGTCCAAGCTCCAGGGAGGAGCGACAGGAGGTGGATCCGGCAGCCCGGGCTTGTCTGCCCTCCCTGCGGCCTCTGGAGTGCCTCACGCCCCACCAGAGACCGGCTCGGCCAGCTCGGGGAAGAAGGGCAGGATGGAAGAATCTCAGCCCGGCGGAGAGGGCTGGGGCCTGGGAGGGACGGGTGCCACGGGCTGCGGCGGGCTGGTGAATAAGCCTTCTCGTGGATGGCTGCACTCCAGCGAAAAGATTTCCGGACCTGGAGTGACGTATGTCGTTAAGGTAAGATCCAAATGCTTTCTGTCTTCTGCGTTTCCCTTGTTGTTTTTCATCCATGTGCCGGTACAGAGGGATTATGTGTACAATTTGGAATAATGCAGGTCGCCAGTGACTCGAAACGGCACCGTTACGTTCACAAGTGACCATAAAAGCACAGAATGTTCTGCCACATACATGTTTACATGCCGTCTGTTTCCTCTGAGTCTTACATGCATGTGGAGGTGGGCGGTATGAGGTGAATCGGATTTTGTATTACAGTTAAAAAATAGGTGGAAATTAATTCATACAGTATGAACTAAATAATCATGTTTGTTTGAATAAACGACCAAATTTAGAACAAGTGAAGATACTTCATCTCATTGGATTTGTTTTCTTTGTTGGAACTTGATAGAAACCAATCAAAAGGATGATTATGCATAACCAGTGTTTGATATTTTGGAACACTTAAGTTAAAGACAGAAAAGTGAAATTAATATCATAAGCACCTGTGATTCAACTAGGGTTATTATAGTACTAAAACCATAACCAAACATTATTCGAAAATAAAAGATTAAACTTAATTTTTTTTTTTTTAAATTGACACCATGTTTTCATTTGGTTTACCTTGATGTACTACAATATCTAAAAATAAAACTGAAATAAAAACCCAATATAAATTATATGATAACTAATATAAACTATAAAATAAAAAGGAAAAAAAATATATATAGACCAAAAAAAATTGAAATGGCAAAAACTAAATTACTAAAACTAACTAAAATTAAGACAAAAACAGAAAAATGTAAAAATAAAAACTAATTCGAAATATGAATAGTATCTCAGTGATACTAAAACAAAACATCAGTTAAATTTAATGTGGAAAGTTGCAAGTATGACATTGATCAAACTTGTTTCAATCTACATTTTTCATATTCCTCATCGTTAAAATCAAATCACATTTCTATAGTGCTTTATACAATGCAGATTGTTTCAAAACTAAACAGGAAAACCTTTCAAATAAACAGGAAAATAATGTTATAATGTTGCAAAATTGTAAAACGGCTGTAAAGCAGCTCTAAAGTAGATAACAGTATCATTACTCAGTTCAATAACAGTGGCGATGTTGTATGTAAATAAAATAAAACAGTCCTGTACAACCATAGCTTTGCAACATAGCTTTATTTAATTCATTATATACAGTATAGCATCTTTTCACCATAACACAGCCTTGTGTATTTCAGAGACTTTGACTGCCCTTCTAATATAACACAAGTTCAGTTATCCATCTTCTCTATGTACATTGTTATTGCGATATATTCTCTGCTTGCCTTAAATACCACAGACATATATAGTGGTTCAGTTGTCCGTGCGACCGCTTATTTTTTACCTCTGCAGATTTGATCTATTCAAATTAACTGCAAGTTTATCACATCAAAAGGGAAGTGCATGCAAATCGCGTAACCACGGCGACCGGTTACCAGACCAGGGGGATGTTGTTCCGGCTACAGTTCTGTTACTGTATCGTCTCCGGGGATCATGACGTGTGCAGGACAGAGCAGTTATTCTTGTCCACATCTATATGCAAAGACAAACATGATAACTTCAACAGTCAAAAGATCAGCTTTGATTCGTGCAAATATGTGCTTGTATGCCATGTTTAGCATGCACGTAGCACCTGCTTTCTGTGCATTTGATTTAAATGCATAAATATAATTATATATATGTTGTTCATTAAGGATTTCCAGAAAATGCTTGAAAACTCTGTTGCATGTACATTTGTCTTCTATACATGCACTATATAAATACCAGCATCATTGTTTCCTTTTAGGGTCGTTTGTGGACATTTTTGAGAAGTTTGTGCTTTAATAAGTGCATTTTAGTTCCGTTGAATGAAACATATTTGTATAACAGACAATGCATATTGAGCATTGACCTCAGGTATTGCGGTATCATGTATTTTAAGCGTATTGTCTAGTGTGTTTACGATCATATAAGCATGTTCACGGCCCCATTGAGTTAAAAGTGACTCGGATTCATGCAGCATGAATCATACATTATTCCCTTCTAGCTTTTTTTTCCCTTCTGAATAGTCAGTTGCTATAAAGTCAAAACACGAAGCGCCAACACGACTGAATTAGATCGTGCAAACCAGCATGCAATGGATGGGAACTAAATTGATGCGTTTTATTATCTGTGACGAAAGTCTCTCTAAGCTTTTAACGTACAGAGAGTGACAGAGAAAGAAAAGGACCGTATTTCTAGCTCCTTGTTTGAGTTTGATGTGTTTTGGTAAGAGTTAGTTGGTAAAAGTTAGCGGCGTCCGTACTAAACCCCTCTGGCGTCCCTTTGCAGGGTTGAATGTGTGTTATTCTTTACAGTTCACTTATTGAGTGACCCTGCATGAACACACACACACACACACACACACACACACACACACACACACACACACACTATGCTCCATTTCACTAAAAGGACAGCTGCTGACATTGACTGCTTTTCAAACACACGCGACCAGTGTTCAGACAGACTACAGACGTTAGATCCAGCCCTTGCTTGATTAGTTTTAAGTGAAAATTTGTGCTGTTCTGTGTAGTTGTTGACACATTTAAGAATTTGAATGTTAAGTAAATTGCTGTTATTTTGTGTATAGCATTATGTCAGCTGTTTAACAAACAGTTAAACAGTATCTGAGCGTAGAAACTGATCGTAGAAGACAGTTTATGCAAAAGCCCCCTTTTGGCATTGCTGAGAATACAACATGTACTTATATATTTCAAAACACGGCGACATGAGAAAATGAGCTTGAAAAACCTTTGCATTT
Source organism: Acrossocheilus fasciatus (assembly GCA_036784905.1). Classification (NCBI taxonomy): domain Eukaryota; kingdom Metazoa; phylum Chordata; class Actinopteri; order Cypriniformes; family Cyprinidae; genus Acrossocheilus; species Acrossocheilus fasciatus. Next base: position 3,179,727 of record CM071958.1, read on the forward strand.
TCATACTTTTGTCGAGTTTTGGGCCTTGGTTTGATGGGAAAATCTTTACATTTCTGTAATTTATTTAAAATTATTTAAGTGTCTTGTCATTTCACTGTCTTTGATTATCATGACATTTTGCATTGACATTTTTGCAGTTACAAAACATGAAAAAAAGTTTAAAAAATAAAGTAATATTGCAAAATATATATTTGTTACAATATATATTAATTCATTTAATTTTCTGTTATTTTAAATTGATTTTACTGTCCTTGATTATCTTGGCATTTTATTGTTTGCTCCTGAAATCCTATAGGTGTAATAAAAAAATATTGTAAAATATTTTATGGTCATTATACCCCTAATTAAAAAAAATACTAAAATATATTTGAAATACATTTATTTTGTGCTACGTATACTACAAATACATTTACATGTTTAAATACCCTGCAGTTGTACTTTTATTATACTAAACTGGTGAACTTCTTCTAATCTACTAAATTGGAACCACTAATTTTGTGCTTAATGCATTTAATTGTGCGGAAGTAGTGCTGAAATATACTTAAGTATATTTGATATTGATAAAGTGTAGCTATTGCAAGTATATTTCATGTACATTTTAAATATTTTGCATTAAACACTGATATTTTACAGAGATCATGCAGTCCTTATTAATAGTGATATTAAAGCACATTTTAAATGTAATATTAAGAAATGTGCATTGTGCAAAAAATAAATATTCTAAATAAAGAAGCTGACATTTTACTGTATGTTGCTGAGAAGCTATAGGTGTCAAAAAATATTGCAATATACATTTAATGTTAAAATATATAAATATGTATTTAATATTAAAATATCCTCCTTTTTCTTGCCATAAATTCTATGGGTCTAGCTTCCGGTCTCATCTGTGTCCAGCTATTTTTATATTGAAAATAGGTGTGTCTTATCATATTATTTTAATGTATTATCTTAATTATGGTCACACTGGTTTGTAGTGCAAACAGTTTTACCGTTTACTGCGCGTTGTTATTCTCCTCGTTATTTACTAATGAACCAGAAATCTCACCCATAGGCTTACTTCCGTGTTGAAGAAAAAGGTGGATATATTAAATTATTTGCTTGTCTGTCATTTTTGATTTGACGTTTTACTATGTGTTGCAATGTCCACTTTGTTACATTATGCCTACACACAGAAACAAACTTTATTTCGTCTAATAGACCAATTTCGTGTAGACATCACAGTTACGTCACTCGCAGCTGCAGAAACATACGGTAACAGGCGGAGCGAAACGGGAAAAATCCACAGAATAAGAGATAAAATGTACTGTTGTGCCTTTCAATGTCAGAATCGGAATTCAAATTCAAATTTTTATAGAATACTGTCATCAAAAACGGCATTTGAAGCTAAACGCAGACGTTTAAACTGACAGACTAATGAATGAAACCTGCTATGATTACTCTACTTTTAAAGCATAAATTTGATTTAAACAATTGGTCTACATAATATTCACATATGCAGTTCATAGGGAATATATTATATTTGGCCTACAGTTACAGCATGAAATACTATTTAAACCTATAACATTTTACATTTAACATTACCTATTTTGTCTCACAGTTCTTTTTTGAGACTTTTTTTTTTCTCGCAAATGCAACTTTCATATTTCTGACTTTATAACTCGACTTAACTCAACAATAGCGAGTTTGTCCATTCTGAGGGAGGGAAAAAGCCAGAAATGTGGCATAAACTCAAAAGAGAGAATGACCAGTTGATTTTTCTTATCAGAATTGTGAGATATAATCTCGGAATTGCGAGAATAAAGTCAGAATTTTGAAATATTGTAAATGAAATTTTAACGCATACCTGCTGCTGGTTAAACGCAATAAAACGAGCAGACGACAGAAATGATCGTCAAAAATGCTCGCATTTGCAGCGCACACTTCTTACCAGAAAAGGTTCAATAAAGTATTGTCTTTTTTTGTTATGGGCGCGTCTAAAGATTTCTTATGGATCTCAGTACTATATCGTGTATGAAATAATGTCTGTGTGCATGTGTGTAAAACAACAAACTGATGATTTATATGCTTAATCATGTGTAATTGTAAGTTATATACATTGTTATGAGTAATTGTGGCTGGAATAATAATGTAGCTGTAAAAATAGTTGCCTGCTGAAATTTAAATTTGCCTGCTGACTAGATAGACACTGAGTCACTCAAGCGGAGGTAATCCCGTCAGATCGTCCATCCTTTGAGTGAGTACAAGTCGGCCAATCTGATTTCGTCCGTTAAAGTTAACCTTTTCAAATAACGCGGACAGTGAGTGATCTTACATATGCAGGTAAAATCTGAATTTCTTCAGTTATTGTTAAAAAAACAAGCTAACAGACTTCATAGCTAGCGTTAGTGAAGCGGTCAGGGGGATCTTTCTGCCACCGCCGAAGCTCCGCCCACAGAAAAACTGTCTATACAATCAGTCAATAAGCTCAAAGCCTCCGTCATTTATTTTCTGCCAAATACTATTTGCCAAAACATTGCAGTGACTCATCGTCCGCTTCCGGCGCCGTTTCCTTTCTGCACTTTGAGTCGTACACCAGAGTTAATTTGGGCAATAAAAAACGAGGCAGTGAGGAGATAATTTTCCATAATGCACTCGAGTAAACTTAACTAATCAGCATTCGCAGTGTTCTTGGAAGAATGTGACGCGGACGGTGGGTTCGTCGGGCCTCAGGTGGGTTACTGCAGGTGACTCATTCATTTAGTCAAGGAAAGTTGTAGTGAGACTCTGAATGAGTGAGTCATGCAGCATTGAGAGATCAGTGAGGTGAGAGGCTAAATAAAGCAGAGATGTGTTGATGTGTGATGTCACGGTTTATTGATGATGTCATCGACACTGTTCTCCACGGACGCCTCGTGCGTTTTAATACGCAGCTGACATACAAGTGTGTTTGTTGCTGGCTGTTTTTCTATAATGATTTTTGTATTTTATTTGAAGGATTTTGAATTTAAGATTAAAAAATATGAGATGAATGCTGTAAGTTAGAGCATGTCATTTCTAAAATCATTTTTCACTTTATTATATTTTATTGTCTTTTATTCAAGAAATTCATTTATAATTCTTGTAGGATTAGGGTTTTGAGTTTGGGATTTAAAAATATGAGATGAATCCTTTAAGATGGAGCATACATTTCTTCAGTGCCTTCTCTCTCACTTTTTTATTTTATTTTATTTATTACTTTAATACTGGATACTCTCTTATATATAGTTCATGTAGGGTTAGTATTTTGAGCTTTTTATCTATCTTATTCTTCAATGCGGAAGTAAGCCTGTGGGCAAGACTTCCCGTTAATTAGCCGCTGTAGGGAAATAACAAGAAGAATTACAACGTGCAGTAAACGGTAATTAAGATAATGCATTAAAATAATATGGTAAGAGACACCAATTTGCAGTATCAAGCAGCAAAACAGGCGATTTTGTACAGCTAAAAATAGCTGGAAGCGAATGAGACCGGAAGCCAGACCCATAGAATTTACAAAAGGCCACACCCATTTTTACGGTAATAAAGTGGATAGATTAAAGAATATAAGACGAATCATTCATTTTTTCCAGTTTTTGCATTTGTAGTTAATCATTTTTTATTTCTATTTAATTTAATACTTTCTTATTTGGTTCATTTGGGGTTAGGGTTTGAGCCTTTTATAGATTAAATAATATGAGAATAATCCTTAAAGCTGAAGCATGTCATTTTTTCAATGTCCTTTTTTGGCTTTTGTAGTTTTTTTTTTTTTTTTTTTTTAATTTATTGTAATTAATATTTTAGTTCGTGAAGGGTTAGGATTTTGAACCTTTTATAGATTAAATAATATGAGATTTTTTTTTTTTTTGCTTTTGTAATTTTGTATAATTTTTTATTTTAGATATTTTTTATTTTAATTAATACTTTTTTATATAGTTCATGTAGGGTAAATGTTTTGAGCTTTGTTAAAGATGAAAGAATATAAGATTAATCCTTAAAATTGAATGATTTAGAATTACTTTGTTGTTTTTCAGAAGAAATGTTTAATTGTGTGTCTGCATATATGTGAGCTTAACCGGTGTATCAGTGTATGTGCTTTGTATGTGGTTGTGAACTTGTGTGACATTAGTCAGAGGTGGTCTATGTGTGTGGGTGTGTGGGTGTGTGTGGGTGTGTGTGTGTGTGTGGGTGTGGGTGTTTAACAGTGTGGGACTGTAGACGAGCAGATTAAAGTATTAACGAAATAGTTCACCCAAAAAATGAAGACACTTTCATTAATGAATCACCCTCATGTGGTTCACAACCTGTGTTTATTATTATTGTTTGTACAATGACCGTTCATTATAACCACAGCATGTCAAGCTGCCTAAAGGACCAAAACCACCTGCTGATGTGCAATGTTAGCACAGACACAAGGCCAAAATGGAAACAATGTTCCTGTTTATGGATGAATGAATGTTTAGTGTATGTTGCAGTCAGTGCTGTTCATCACACACTCACACAGCACAATATTTCACCTGGAAAAATACAAGACTACAGACATGTATAAAGAAATTAGGCTTAATTTTGATATCATGTTGACTTTAAAGTAAACAGTTGAATTTGGATTGAAAATTACTTTTTTTTTTTTTTTTTTTTTTTTTTGTCACACAATGAGCAATAACAATATCTAGTTGTGAAGAAAAGATGATTATGAGTTGTTCTAATCACATTTCTGCCCTTCTTTTTCAGTATTTGGGCTGCATTGAAGTTCTCCGGTCCATGAGATCCCTGGACTTCACCACACGATCACAAATCACACGGTAATACAACTCTCTCTCTGTCTTTCTACAAATGAAAAAATATAACAGTCACAAAACGTTTTCATTTTATTTTGTGCAAGGAATTGTGGGTAATATTAGTTGAAATGGCATGCACAGATGCACACCTCCCATCATAATGGTTAATTTGGTAATATTTTAATGTATTGTGCATTTCAAATTACTGTTTAGTTTTATGTGAATTGAGATTCAGTTATGCTTTCCATCTAATACAAAAAAAGATCATTTATAAAGTTTCCACTGTTAGTGAAATAAATGATAATATCTTATCTAAATGTAAGGTTATTTATTATTTTAGGTATATTTTTTAATTCTATTTATCTACATTTAAAAATTATTTATTATTTTATGTATACATATTATTATGTGTATTATTAATACATTTTAAATAAGTAGTTTAGTAAATTACGAAATTGAGATAAAATTACCGTTAAACCAACTCTGAGTGCAAATATAGATTAATATTATTAATAATCACAAAAGAAAAACCATTTAATTATCGGCCCTAATTTTCCGAGGTTTTTATTTTATTTAACAATTTCTAAATGTATTATTAAATGAAATTAATTAAAATGAAAAACATTTACAAAAAGGGGACAGATCATTTTGTTTGTTTATTTTTTTATAAAATGTTTTTATATAAAATAAAAAAGGGCACAGATAATTGTATTAATATTTATTTACATTTAATTTATTTTTATTTATTTGTTTGTTTGTTTTTTGTGACATTCGGTTACTTATTTTTGTGAACTAAATGAACCAATTCACTGAAATGAATCGGACTTTTCAGTCGTACATTGGAATCGAGTGTGATTCAGATGTTGTTTTCTCTATTATATGTTTCTCTTATGTTTATATATTTCTAAATATTTCTGTTTGTCTGTTGTTTTGCTGCTAATTCACAGTTAATGGCTTTTGTACACTGCTTTTTAGTTGCTTTACGGTTACATCACAGTTATCACATGGCCCCGTGTGGCGTTACATGACTGCTATCAGCTCTTTCATGGCACTTTTATGTTTTTTCTTGATTTGAATCCGCAGCCAAACACTCATTTATTGTTGCTAAAACGAGCGCGTGAGATGTGAATGTGTGCTGATGAGTCATTGCGTAACATCAGTGTAGAGGCAGCAGATCGGGTCCCAGCGGACGCCGCTTGTTTATTGAACGCTGGGCTGTGTGGGCCGCTAGCATTAGCAGCGCTGGGGATGACATGTCATATCCTCTTTTCTGCCTGACTTCCTGCTGTAGTGTTCACAGGAACACACCAGCCGTTCCCGAACGCTCTCTGGACGCAAAGACGGGTCCAGAAACTGAGCTTGAATGTTGAACGATCAACAGGTTTATCTATATTACACCTCAGACATTGGTTTTATTTATTGTGTTAAACATTAAAAGTCGTGTCTAAAATGTGTCTAGAATCTGTCAAGAACATGTCCAGAAAAAAATTAGGAATTATATTTTATCCTGCTTTTAGGAGCATTCGTATATATATATTTCATTGTAAAATTATTTTAATTACATTTTTTATTACTGTTATTTTTAAAATTCCCAATATTATTACTGTAATATAAAAAATGAGTATTTATACAGTATGGTAGAATTGGTTGCATTGCATTTATGCTTACTTAAATAAATAATGTACTACAGTAATGAGCGTCTAATGAAAATCAGCATTAGTGAGATGAGAATTGTCTAAAAACATGAAAATAAAATGGGGAAGATGTGCTTTATTGCTATGAAAAAGAAGTCACAGTGCAAAATAACATTTTTGGTGTTAAAATATACTTTATTTTCTTTCCACTATATATGTATGTATATATTTCGTTCTGACACACTACAGCAAAAACCATTTTTAGATGGTGAAAATACTAGTGTTCTCATGAACAAAAAAAAAATTCTAGATTCATATGCGACGATCTTTGGGCCAGATTCACAGAAACTAATCAAATGTATCCCAGACTGAAGAGTTTTGCTTTGTTTCCAGAATGCCGCTGCAGTGCCACTGTTTTCACACAGTATCTTGACCGTTTGCGCGCTCTGTACTTCAGGATTACTCATGTCTTCATATTTTTGTAATTTCTCTCGGCAGGGAGGCGATCAGTCTGGTGTGTGAAGCCGTCCCTGGTGCCAAAGGAGCTCTGCGCAAGAGAAAGGTACAGTCAGAGAATGTGTGCACATAATAAATGCATTTGAACATAAACTTGTTATATTGCAATGCATCTAGCTTTGAAAAAGTCTTAAAAGTACAATAGAAAGCCTTGTAAAGTTGACTTTCAACTTGGAAGCCAAAAACTGCACAAGTATGATTTTATGAGATGATTCTGTGCCTTTGTTAAGTATTTTGGCTAATTTGATCATGCTTTCAGCCTTTAAATAAAATTAACATTAAGTGATTTAATATAAAATTATATACTTGTAGTTGCAGAATAAAATAATTATTCAGAAAATACTTAATCTTTATTTGAGGAACCTGATTTTGGACCAGTGAGATTTCACTGTGGACAAAGCTATTCTGGACAAAAATGAGTGAAATAAATTAAAATAACAGTGCTACAAATGAAATATAAATATAATAAGACTTAATAAAATATGAAAAATTAAATTAAATTATTCCGAATATATTTAATCTTAATATAAAATTCCTTAAGTGATTTAAAATAAAATTTACTTATTTTATTTCAGCTAGTTGACAAGCCAACGTTTCTCATTTTTGTTTAGTTTGACTCTAAGTACTAAAATAACTAAACCTAAAACTGAAAATAAAATTCATAAAACACAGCAAAATTACTAAAACTTTAACGAAAATTATGAAAATACCTCAAAATATGAAAATAAAAACAAATTTTAAATATTAACAAAAACTATAATGGCATATCAATGGTACTAAAATAACATTGCTTTCAGCTACCAGTAAAAGCGTAGTACTCTGATCTCATACATTTTACAATTTTTAAATCCAATCCACATACTTCTGCATATTTTCCCTAACAAATCAGCACAGAAAACGTGAAAAAGTCTGCAGGTTTGTCTTAGCCGGAGCAATTATTATTTTCCATGAAAACTGACCGTTTTCTAAGACAACAATGTGAATAAAGCAAATTGAATTACACTGAATTTAATTAAAAAACACCAGAGACGATCAGAGAGGGAGAGATATAGATTATTGCACATGACAACAGGAAGTGGTCAGAGGTGGAGGTTATTGATGCAGATGGAGAAATATAAGATGGAAAAGGAGGAATAAATAAGGAAAAGACTAAAAGAGGAGCATCAGAAGGTTTGGAGTGAGATGAAGACGGTTAGAGATCAAATAAAGGCCGGAGAAAGAGAAATGGCGTGCTGCAGTGTTTGCGCGCGTGTGTGTGTGTGTGTGTGTGTGTGTGGGCATACTGTTAGCACGGTGACTCATTCAGTACTGAGCAGCAGTAATCAGCCCTCCTGCTGTGCGCGCGCGTGTGTGTGTGTGTGTGTGTGTGTGTGTGCACGTGTGTGTGTGTGTGTGATGCACGTTTGCAGCCGTGGAAAGGGACGTGTGCGTGCGGGTTTTAGGAACGCTTTAAAGCGTGGCGTGCCATGCCGTATGTCCCGATTTAATGAAGCCACATTGGATCGATTTAGCAAACAAATGCAGAATGATGCATTGCATGTGTGATTTTTATTTTCTGAATGTTCTTCCATTTTGTTATATGAATGAAGACTGACTGGAGTGATCTGAATTGAATTTCAGTTTAATTTAGTGTGTTTGGCAAAACACTGCATTTAATTGACAAAGCGTTTACAGCAAAATAAATTAGTAAAATTAATAGGTACTACTACAAATTAAATCTCAGTATAATGAAAATAAAATAAAATAATTTAGAACATATTATATATATAATCTATATTTGTGGAACATGATTTTGGACCAGTAAGATTTCACTGTGAATGACGCTACTATTCAATGCAGGACAAAAATGTGTCAAATAGATTAAAGTAACAATGCTACAAAAGAAATATCAATATAATAGAATTAATCAAATATAATATAAAATAATTATTCAGAAAATATTTAATCTTTATTTGTGGAATGTGATTTTGGACCAGTGAGATTTCACTGTGAACGAAGCTGCTATTCAATGCATGACAAAAATCTGTAAAATAAATTATAAATAAAATGACAATACTACAAATTAAACATCATTATAACAAGAATTAACTAAATGATTTTGGATCAATGAGATTTCACTCTTTTTTTTTTTTTCTTTTTTTTTTTGGATGAAACTACAATTTTTTATTTATTATTATTATTTTTTAATTAAAATAACATAATATAATTATTAACATATTATAATATAATATATAATAAGAAAAAAAAAGATTAAAAAAACTAAACAAGTCATTTAGAACATATTTTAATTTGCAGACCATGATTTTGGATCAATGAGATTTCACTCTTTTTTTTTCGATGCAGAATTTATTTATTTATTTATTTTTTTAAATAAATTAAAATAACAGTACTGCAATAATATAATAAGAATTAGTGAAATCTAAAAAAAAAATAATAATAAAAAAAAGATAAAAAAACTAAAGTCGTTTAGAACATATTTAATCTTAATTTGTGTGGATGAAGCTACGATGTCTATGCAGAACAAAAAATTATCAAGCAGTCTAAGAAATAAGCAATCATCAAATATTGCAAACTTTATTACATATAAGAAGTTAAGAAGCAATTAAGAAAGGCTGAAGATGAAAACATGAGCCCATGTTTCTCTCTTTCAGCCTCCCTCGAAACTCCTCTCCAGTATTCTGGGCAAGAGTAACCTGCAGTTTGCTGGTATGAGTATCAACCTCAACATCTCCACCAGCAGTTTAAACCTGATGACACCGGACTCCAAACAGGTCCAGAAACACACACTTCTCTCCTCTCTCATTCTCAGGATGCTGTGTTCTATTGCAGATGAATGATGCTTCTTCCTGTTTCCACAGATAATCGCCAATCATCACATGCAGTCCATATCCTTTGCCTCCGGTGGAGATCCGGTAAGACTTTACAACATCACACCCGTGATTCATTCTTCAGCTGACGTTCAGTCTCACCACACTTCATGGCAAATCTCAAGCTGTTTAATGACATATTCAGTTGAACAACTTTAGTGTTTCTGTTAATAAAGGACGGGGCCATAATAAATATGTTTTAGTGGTATTTGATCTTACCACCATTATTTTCACTAAATAAGCTACTGTACCTTTAAGGCTTGTGTTCATAAATTACTTTATTATTGCGTAGTTTCTGCGTACTTGTTTTTTATCAGGTTGCTGAATATTAAATAGATGTTTATATGTTTATATGCAATTTTTATTATGTAAGTGTGGACGGTCATACGTTAATAAGCTCATATATGTGATGTTATAATCATCTCAGTTTCACAAATTAGTCATTTTTGCTGTCTGTAATGTGTAAATTTGGATGGTCATATGATAATGAGCTCATAGATGTGATGTCATCGTGACCGTTGACAAATGAGTCATTTTTGTAGTCCAGTTTCAATAAATAGAGGATGAGTTGTGCATTTCAATGTACGTAATACATCAAACTCATTTCAAAAGAGCAAGAAATATCCTGTTTGCCATTATATGACAGCTTTAAAGAAACATGCTCATAAAAGCATGTAGAAGTGGAATTAGCTCAGTTTAGCTTTGGATCATTCTCTGTGTCTTCTGTCAACAGGACACGACTGATTACGTCGCTTATGTGGCGAAAGATCCTGTTAACCGGAGAGGTATTACTCCTGTCTTTTTCTCTGCTGCATGCTCTGATGATTTGTGTCATTTTTTTTTGGGATGTTAAAATACTTTCCAACTATAATTAATCCTTTCTTAGGTTGACTTCTTAAAGGAATAGTTCACCCAAAAATGAACATTTGCTAATATGTCCTCACCCTCAGGTCATCCAGGATGTGGATAAGTTTGTTTCTTCATTAGATTTGGAGAAATGTAGCATTCCATCACTCGCTCAGCAGTGGATGCTCTGCAGTGAATGGGTGCCGTCAGAATGAGAGTCCAAACAGCTGATAAAAACATCACAATAATCCACACCACTCCAGTCCAAACTTTGCCTTGCCTTGCCTTTTTAACTTCACTTTGGCCAAAATACGAGTCCATAATGAATAATAATGCTTCCTCCAGTAAAAAAGTCCATCTCCTGTTGACTCTCACATCAAAACCCACACATATTTGTGTAGAACTGTTTTGGACTGTTTTTTAAACAGAGCTTGATCTGTGAAGATTTCTCTCCTGATTCAGACAAGATGACTTTTTCACTGGAGATAGCAATATGGATAGAGAACGTGTATTTTAGCCAAAAACAACGGTTTGAAGTTAAAAACGCTTTAATGATGGATTTGTTTCTTACAAACATGCAGCCTTTCTCTTCACAAGACATTAACTGATGGACTGGAGTGGTGTGGATTACTTGTGGATTATTGTGATGTTTTCATCAGCTGTTTGGACTCTCATTCTGACGGCACCCATTCACTGCAAACAGAATAGTTTTGGGTGAACTATTCCTTCAAGAGACTAACACAATGACTATGAAAACATTACAGGGCCTATAACTAATTTCTCTGCAGAACGAACCATAAAAATTACACAACATGTTTTTGGTGGTTGATGTTCTTGTTGGTCAACCACAGTTTTAGCTGTACGGCTCCTGAGGGCCATTTCATTGTGTTTACCACCCTGGGCCGTACTGTAACACACATTCACAAACAAGCGTGATTGATCAATCCACCACAGCTGCATTTAGCATCAAAAAATCAATTTCTGTGGCTGTTGTATCTCCGTCTCTTTTCATTTCATGGATCTTTTAACTTCCTGTCAGCGCAGAGGCCACGTTTTAAAAGTCTCGCTGTATTTTCTAATGCATTTTTGATGTTGTCAGAGGAAAGATCTCATAATGAACACTTTATAGCGGAGTGAGTCAGCAAATCGGCATCCGTTCCCCATCTGCTGATATCTAATACTTCAGCATGCATGCGTGTCTTATGTTTGTGTGTGTTTGTGTACCTGCATGTCAGATTTATTGATGTTGCATTTTTGTGTTTCATATATTTTGACTGATAAATCTTACGAAAATATGTCACAGTTCACCCTAAAATGAAAAGAAATTAAATTAATTACATTTTATTTCACGAAATATGCAAAATTTCTTATTTGTTAATATATGCGACCCTGGACCACAAAACCATTGATGTATGGTTTGTTAGGATAGGACAATATTTGGCTGAGATACAACTATTTGAAAATCTGGAATCTGAGGGAGGAAAAAAATCTAAATATTGAGAAAATAGTCTTTAAAGTTGTCCAAATGAAGTCTTTAGCAATGCATATTACTAATCATAAATGAATTTTTGATATATTTACGGTAGGAAATTTACAGCACAAAACAGGATTATTATAGTTAGCTAAAATTAAAACCATAAAAAAACAAACGTTACTTGAAATAAACTGAAATAAAATAAAAAATATTTAACTTTAACTTATTTTATTTCAGCTTTTTTTGCACTAGCATCTAGTTTAACTTGATTTACTAAAATAAAAACTGAAATAAAATTAATAAAATCTATTTAATAATAAACTAATAAAAATGGCAAAAAAAACTAAATTACAAAAATGTTATTTACATTAAAAACAGGAAATATAAAAAAACATTTTTAAAAATGAATAAAGACTTTAATAGTATTTTAATAATACTAAAATAACACTGCAGTAAAATATATATTTTATGTATAGAAATATATAAATAGCACCATAATGTACAAAATCTTTAAAATTTGAAAAACCTATATTCATATTTCCACAGTAATGAGAATTTAGAGGTTAAATGTGCTTAATTATCATGTCAGTTAATGACAATTCCTAAAATCCTCTTCGGTCTTTTGATTTTGGGTTGAAATATGACGTGGACAGGTTTTGTGCGATTGATCCTGACGTGTCCTGTGTTTCTAGCATGTCATATTCTGGAGTGCTCAGACGGTCTGGCTCAGGATGTCATCAGTACGATCGGTCAGGCGTTTGACCTGCGCTTTCAGCTCTACTTGCAGTGTCCGTCCAGCAAACCCTCATCCATGCACGACAGGTGAGTCCTCATCTACACCTTCAGGATTCTTATCTGAGACCGCTTCTGTCTCTCACTGTGTCCTATCTTTAGGGTTATGAGTACAGACGAGCCCCCGTGGACGGAGGAAGGAGAGGAGTCCGCCGATCATCACTACTACAACAGCATTCCCGGAAAGATGCCACCACCAGGAGGATTCATTGACGCTAGATTGACCAATCAGACACAAGACAGCAGCCAGGTCTGCTAATCACCCGCCCGCTGATCGATAATCACTCCAGCTCAGCTGCTTCTGCAAATGCAACTCATGTGTTTCTGTCAATATCTCTTTATGAATTGGGTTTTTGGTAAATAATGATAGCAAAGATTGTGCTATTATTCTGAAGTTTTCATAAAACATAGTATCTACCTCTATAGATACAGGAAATCAGATCACTGAAATGAATCGAGAGAATATGTTAAATTGAGGTAATGTTTGCATACATTTTGTTACAATTCTATTTTTATTATATTTAGTTATAATCTCAAAACTAATAATACAAAATACAGAACAATTCCAATATTTCCACCCCAAAATACAGTATATATTTATTAAATTAAAATAAATATTGCATTTAGATGCAACACAATTCCAATTTTTCCACTCCAACGTATAATGTGTAAAAAAAAAAATTACATTATATTTTGTTTTAATATCGAAAAAAAACTTCAATTTTTCCCACTCCAACATATAATATTAAAAAATAATATATTACATATTATAATACATTTTTTTTATATCAAAACAAAACACAAAATACAGAACAAATCCAATTTTCTCACTCCAACATATAATAATTAAATGAATAATAAATCTTAATATTATGTTTTGATATAATATTGAAACAAACACCTTTTCCACTCCAGTATATATAAGAATTAAATTAAAATGAGAGATTACAGTATCGAAAACAAACAACACAAAACAACTTTCCCTTTTATATAATGATTAAAAATGAATAATATATTTAAAATGGATGAATAGATGGATAGATGGATAGTATTGAAAAGAACAATAGAAAATACAGAACTATTCCAACTTTCCTACCCCAACATATATAATTAAATAACTAATAACATAAGAACATTTAAGTTAGTTATCAGCACAGTTAGTTGTTTAAAAACATTCTGCATGATCTACTTGTATAAATGTTGGCATTAATAGCGTGATTTTAATTTGAGATATATTAAACTGTGGCACTAAATGATTCATTTAGATGACTTCCTGTAGTATGAACTCTGTTTCCTGTCTGTCAGTGTATATGGACTCCATCAGGTTAGTGATGAGGAGGTGTTTCATTGCTGTTGTTGATGACTCACATGTTGTTTACTGCTGTCCACACAGGCCGCTGGAGTCGACCAGACGTACTACCAGGGCCGACCCATGTTCATCCAACAAGGTACATTTCCCTTTATTTTCTCCGTTTTCACATTTAGATGGACAGATCGCCCAAAACACCTCATGTCAATGCAAAAAAAAAAACAGTTCTTCAAAATATCATCTTCTTTCTGTCTGTGCCTTTCGTATAGGGTCCTGTGACATATACAGTCTCCCTGAGGTCAAAGGTCAAGCCCCTAAGGCAGGAGAAGTGCCCACGTATGTGAACACGCAGCACATTGACACGCAGGTGTTGGCCGCCCTCCAGGGAGAGTCAGAGACGCCGTCTGAATCGGGCATGAGCGGGACAGCTAAAGACAGCCCGAGGAAGGACCTCTTTGACATGAGTAAGAGTTTAGAGGCAATTCATTCCTAACACTGCTGTAAGACTATATAATGTCCCTGTTTTACAGCACAGTCAGTAGGTGGTGCATAAAAATGCAGTTGGTTTCCATCTGCAAGTTCAACTTCACACATTGTGATGAAGCAACAAAAAATATATGCAATCTTTTCCATGACCTTTTGTTTCTGTGTTAGCACCGCCCACAGTCAAATCTCATTGGTCCAAAATCCCACCCTTCATTTGAATATTAAATAACTTCTGACTATCACATCATTGTCAACAGTTTTACTGTAGAAAGATCATAAATGTGAGGAAAACATGACAAAAGCACTTTAATTTAGTCAAAAAAAGTTTCATTAATGAATCCCTGAATACATTTTGCGACAATCTAAACAATCAGCACATTGTTTTCTCGTGCCATCAGAGCCGTTTGAGGATGCCATCATGACCCAGACTCCGGCTCCGGCTCCTCCAGCCTCAGAACTGCATAAAGCGGCGTCTGTGGATAACTCCAGTCCTCTGCTGATGCGCGCGGCCGCCCTGAGAGCTCAGGAGGAGCTGGAGGACCAGACGTGGTACCACGGAGAGATGAGCCGCCGCCAGGCCGAGAAGCTGCTGCTCCACGACGGAGACTTCCTGGTGCGGAAGAGCACCACAAACCCAGGCTCGTACGTCCTGACAGGGATGCACAACGGCCTGGCCAAACACCTGCTGCTGGTCGATCCGGAGGGAACGGTGAGAGCCACCTTCACCCATGATTTCAATGACTTGAGAGTGTCTTTTTATTCATGAGACCGGGCTGGAAAATTGATACATGTAGTATTTCTACATAAAATACTATATATATATATATATATATATATATATATATATATATATATATATATATATATATATATATATATATATATAGTAGTAAACTTCAAAAAGTAATTAGAGAGAAATGGCACATTGACTTTAACATGAAATTCGAAGTAGAAAGACTGAAATAGCATTTTCTTGTAAAACGTACTCCAGTATTTCTTTTTATCTTTGTTTTGAAAGCTGTTTTTGCAGTGTATTGAAGTAAATATAGTGGGATTCAAACTCTTGAGGAAATGCTTCTATTTTAGGTTCTTTTGTAGTTTTAAGTAAAACAAACTTGATCATGTTCTCCAGCATGATTTGAGCTCTTGAGCTTCAGTGGGAAAGAAGATCTGATGAAGTCACGCTCATTTGCTTATTTTAGATTAGTCACGTAGAGATACTGCAGAATCTGAAATAGATCATTTTATCATTTTATTTAAAACATTCCCAAATCCTGGAACAGTTTAGTTCCAGGTTTAAATGAAGGAAGTACAAAATTTCCGATGTGGACTTTTGAACTCCATTGTAGTTGCCTCAAGTTTGAGGTCAGAAAGATTTTTTAAATATTTTTAAAAGACAACTCTTCTGCTCACCAAAGCTGCATTTATTTGATCAAAAATACAGTAAAAACAGTAATATTGTGGAATATTATTGCAAATTAAAGTAAGTGTTTTCTATGTGAATATAATGTAAAATGTAATTTATTGCTGTGATCAAAGCTGTATTTTCAGCATCATTACTCCAGTCTTCAGTGTCACGTGATCCTTCAGAAATCATTCTAATATGCTGATTTGCTGCTCTAAAGGGTTTATTATCAGTAACTAAAATTAAACTGAAAATGATTAAATAATGATTGTTATTTCAGCTAGTTGTCATTTTCATTTAGTTTAAGATAAAAACTCAAAATATTAACAAAAACTATAATAGTACATCAATACTTAAATAACCATTTCTTATTAACATCAATGTTGAAAACAGTTGTGCTGTTTCATATTTTTTCACAGAAAAAAAATAATAGAAAGTTCAAAAGCATTTATTTAAAATTGAAATCTTTTGTAACATTCGAAATTCTTTACCATCACTTTTGATGAATTTAATGCATCCTTGCCGAATAAAAGTATTAATTTCTTTTAAAAAGAAAGTCTTACTGACCCCAAATATTTCAACGGTAGTGTATATACTGTGCTGTAACTTTCAAATCAAATCTGTCTCCTCAAGGTCCGGACGAAAGATCACATATTCGAGAGCATAAGCCACCTGATTGGCCATCACCGTGACAACAACCTGCCGATCGTGTCGGCGGGAAGCGAACTGTGTTTGAAGCAGCCGGTGGACAGAAAACAGTGACGACAGCTGAAATCCCGCAGGAGGCTCACGGCGCCGCTCTTTCACGACAAAACAAACACGCTCAGATGACTGATCTCCGTCGGAGAACACGTGACGCTTGTCCCACTGCTTGACTGTGACGACGCGGGACGGCGCTTGTAGACGGACGATTTTAGAAAGCGCTCTCACCGAAAGCTGATTTCTAGAACTGACACAGTTATTTTATTGCGCTGGTTGAGAATCTCTATTTTTGAAGAAGACGGCGGTGGATTTTGGGTGGACGACGGGGACAAGTTTGGACGAACTCGGTCTCCAAGAGGGATGCGACGAAAACTAGATAAAGAGTATTTTAGAATAAAAAAGTTTTAGTTTTGTCTATCAAGCACAACCGGATTTTCACGTTCGTTGGTAAGAGATAGAAGGAAAACTAATATTTGAGAAAACGTCAATGAAAAACAAAAAAAACAAAGCTGTTTATATCGACCTATTTTAGGAGTTGGTCCTTCACTGCAGCTAGTGTGCGAGATCATTTGGTAGCTTCACTGCTTTTCAGAGGGAAGATGACGTGAATGTGTTTGCTTTAACAGAAATCACACTCCGACATGCTGCACGAGCACACACGCGCACACACACACGCACGCACACGCACACGGCTTTAAAGTACCTTCATTTTTCTATGACGTTGAAACCTGTGGCACTCGCATGACTTAAAACCTTAATTGTACTTGTGGTCATTGTTGGTAGCATCCAGAGCCCCAGCGGAGGTGCTTTTGTGTGCTCACAATGTAAAATATTTATGCTTTCCCAGTATTCCTTGAGTTTAGCTCCTTCTTTAAACGTGTCAGAGGTGTGTAGTCGCTCGGCTCGGGCCTTTACTTTATACCTTGGATGTTTCTATCGGTTCTGACTTTCATGGTTTGACTGTGGGCTTCACAAACACACACACACTGGTATTATGATTCCTCTTCTGATGATTATTTTCAATTAAACGGTTCTAAATGAATAGCACAATCAACGCTTTTCTGTGTGAGAGACGGTCTGGTGTGTTACTGGACAAACTGGAACATTTTAGCCACGAGTCACATGCTTCTGTTGCGTTTTGTGTTTCCCTTTAAATCCACATTTTAGATAAATGAAACTTGCATTTGATACAATTACTGTTTAGTAAATAGCACTAAGATATGAACGTTATTTTAAAGTTTTCATGCATAAGGGTGAATCTCATAAAAATGTCCAGAAATTAAGAAATTGACCCCAAAATCAACATAAAATCATATTTTTTCTCTTAAAGACATTGAAGCTTAATTGCCGTGAAAATAATGCAACAAAATGCTAATGTTCCTACAAACAGGTTTCATTTTCTTTATGCTGGCTAAAAAAAAAAATTTCTTACTGTTTAAGATATGAACTTAAAGTTATCATGCATAAGGGTGAAAAATCAACAGAAAATTATATTTTTCTCATGAAGACATTGAAGTTTAATTGTCATGAAAATGATGCAAAAAATATTAATGTTCATACAAACAGGTTTAATTTTTTTTTTTTTTTTGGCAATCTGATAAAATTACTGTTTGGAAAATAGCTCCAAGATATAGACTAATTGTCATTTCCTACAAACAGGCCTCGTGTTCTTTTTGCTGAATATTATTATATTATTCTTCTTTTTCATCCAATGTAATTACTGCTTGGAAAATTGCAAAAAGGTATAAACTTGTAAAATGATCCAGCATAAATAAGGTGCATCTCATAAAAATCTCAAGAAATTGACCTAAAAATGAACAAAAAATTATATTTGTCATGAAAATAATCCCAAAAATATTTTAATATTAATTCATTTTCTTCATTTTGGGAGATTCACCCATAAATTGTGATTTGCATTAATGTGAAATAGGTTTTGTGGTCTAGAATGAAGTTTCATATTTGCTCAACTGTGGATCTCTTTTCTTTCTCTAAATTTGAATATGATCGTTTAATATATCATTTGCATTATTGCATCACTTTGAATATTGTCTTTCTCACACAAACGCAACACATGATATTTATGTATTGAACTTTGTGATATTAAACTGTGGAAATATTGATTTGGAGGCACAGGATGAATGAAAAAAAATTTATTTGAAATTATTTCAATTGAATTGATCAAATACTAAATAACATACAAGAAAATAATCTCATACTTCAAAATTTACAGCACAAGATAAAATCAGTACTTCTACATAAAATGCATATTTTTGTTGCTAAATATTATATCACCATCTATTTTGCAATCAAAGTTTCAGCCAAAACTGAAAACTGAACAGAAGGGTTTGAAGAGAAACACTACTTCAGTTTAAGCTCCTTAAATCTTTACATCATTTTTCACAAATTTCTAGTTTGCAAAATGAATGAATTTTTTTTCCAGCGATGGTCATTTTTCCCCAAACATAAACTGCCAAATCCCAGCATAATTTCACAGAGCTTTGTTTATCTAATGTTAGGGAAAGATGTTCTATTATATTTCTCTCATTAAACAGACTCCGAATAATCAGTGGTGGTTTAACAATCCCAAATCTTAATTATTCATTACTAAAATATAGTTGATTTGCAAACAAGTGTTGCTTTGCCATCCCGAGTTGTGTTCAGGAAAACGTGCCTTTTATTTGTACTATTGTGCTTTTCTCTTGAAAGTGCAGTAGTCGAAGCACCTTCCACTGAGAGTTTGATCACAGCGGTTCACATGCAGGCCATGAAACAGGTGACAGAATTCAACCTACGAAAGTCCAGTCTCTGCTTGTATGAATTATTCCTATTCTTTATGATTGGTGGCAATAAAAGAATCATGTGTATTACTCTTTGATTACGCTGGTTATTCGGCTGAATCTGAACACGTTCAGGTCATATTTCACCCCAAATTCAAAGGAAAGAAATAAGAAACTATGTTTTGCATACATATTCCAAAATATGAAATAATCATGAGCATCACAGTTTAGTTTGTGCTGCTTTAATGTGTCCAGCAGGTGGCGCAAGTGCACTATTAATATTTACTTACACAGAATTATATCCTGTACCATAACCAGCTGCATTGCTTTAAATTGTTAAGGTTTTATTCTTACAATACATTTACAGCAGCGTATATTTACTCCATACAGACTGATCTTGTATGATTGTTCTTTGGTAAAAGTTTGATAAGTTATTTCAACAAAAATTAACAACCTATATACAGTATCATACAGACTGAAGTGTCAAACATGCTAGTATAATATATATATATATATATATCAGCACCTGGCATAAAAGGCTTTAGGTGTACAGATCAGTACATCATTAAACATAGCACTAAATAAATACTGTCAATGTTTATAGGACTGGCAAATTAGTCTTTTGTATGTCCTGTCTGTACAGATCAGCTACACCGAATACTCAGTATTTTGTGTTGTTTTCAGAACAAATATCTAGACATTCTTAAATCAAAACACATTTTCTTGAGGAGGAAAAGAACTAAATATATGTTTTCTGAAAAACATATCAAATTCAAGCAAATTTTTGCTTAAAACAAGAAAATAAAAATATCTGCCAATGCGATAAGTAAAATAAACTTAATTTAAAACAGTGTTATTTTAGTATCATTGAGATACTATTATAGTTTTATACTTGGAATCTTTTATTTTTTTATATTTGCTGTTTTCATTTTAGTTTTAGCAATTTTTATATACTATATATATATATATATATATATATATATATATATATATATATATATATATATATATATATATATATATATATAGTTTCTATTAATTTTCTAAACTAAATTAAAATGAGGAATTGCTTGCCAACTAATTGAAATAAAACATTTTCTATTTATTTATTTTATTTTATTTCAGATAATGTAACAAAAATGTTTTTAATGTTTTTAATTTTAGCTTTAGTTAACTTTAATAACCCTGATTCAAAGAGAAAATAATTTTTTCTGACCCCGTAGGCAGATTTTTTTTTCATGTTTTAACCAGAAATGTACTTAAATTCTGGTACATTTTTCAGAAAACATGACTACTTATCTTTTTTCTCAAGTATATGTGCTTTGATTTAAGAATGCTTATATACTTGCACTGAAAAACGGCAAAAATACTGAGTAAGAAACATGTTTTTTTGCAGTGTAAGAACATTTTTCCACTGCTCAATATGCACTTAACATGTGCTGAGGCTGTATTGTGCACTTTAGTATGCACTTAAAAAGTACACACTAAAGTTCTGTAGCATGCACTAATGCTGTAGTTTGCATTTCAGCAAACACGCCGACTACGTTCACATGGACATCAGTAATCTAATTATTGACCTTATTCTAAA
Source organism: Acrossocheilus fasciatus (assembly GCA_036784905.1). Classification (NCBI taxonomy): domain Eukaryota; kingdom Metazoa; phylum Chordata; class Actinopteri; order Cypriniformes; family Cyprinidae; genus Acrossocheilus; species Acrossocheilus fasciatus. The sequence goes on from CM071958.1 coordinate 3,200,895, forward strand.
TAAGACAATATTATGATTAAGGTGTTTACTGCTTTTAGAATATTCATGTTCCCGTTTAACATGTATAGATCGATTAATGGCACACATCATTATCCCCTCCAGAATTTTGTCAAACGATTAATCGCATCCAAAATAAAAGTTTTTGTTTACAAAAAAAAGTTTTAGTTTTTATATATGTATGTGTACTGTGCATATTTATTATGTGTATATATCAATGCACACACATATAGTATATATATTTTGAAAATATTTACATGTATTCATATTATTATGTTTTATATGATATATAAATATATTTCATTTATAAATATAACATATTTTTCTTAAATATATACATGCATGTGTTTGTATTTTTATATATATATATATATATATATATATATATATATATATATACACAATAAATATACACTGTATATACACATATATTATGTAAACAAAAACTTTTATTTTGGATGCGATTAATCGTTTGACAGCACTCGATAGATAAGCATATAGTTCGTTTTCATTATGATGCATATACAGTTTTGGGTGTTTCATTTTTATATTTTCAAAAGCTTCAAATGCACTAAATTATTTGTCATGCTATACATGCAAACAGACGACGCCTTTGTTAAAGCCATGCGCTGTCGTGAGTGAATCCTGTCGCAAAATGCAGCAAAAAGTGCTACACGACAGGCGTGTACATGTCTATACTGCACTTCGATAATGCGACTAAAATAGCAATACTCCCCATGTCTTAATTAGATTTTTGTTGACTTTAGCCCGATTAAGGTAATCAAAAATCTCTGTTTACATGGTGGATTGTTGTCAAGCGTTGTAAAATTGTTGTCCATGCAAACGTACTCAATACTGCACTTCGATAATACGACTAAAATTGGGATACTCCCCATGTCTTAATTCGATTTGTGTTTACATCAAGTAATCAAAAATCTGTTTTCTTAATCAGAGTATTGTCTTAATCGTGTTAAAATCGGATTACTGTTGTCCATGTAAACGTTACTGAGTGCTTCAGCTCGTGTTAGTCTGATTCTGTGCGTTGGCGTCTGGGTTTTCCTGTTCGGCCGCCCGAGGGCAGTTGGAGCTGGATTTGCTCCGGCTGGGGTCCGTGTTCTGCTTGCACCCCGTCCCGCCGTCCCGCAGAAGACACCCGCACACAAGCCTGTAAAACGCCCGGCGCATCTCCCTGCTGGCCAGCGTGTAGATGACGGGGTTCATGGCGGAATTCAAGACGGCCAGCGCCACGAACCAATCGGCTTTGAGCAGAACCGGGCACTTTTTGTTCCCGCAGGCCACGTCGACGAGCAGCAGCACGAAGATGGGCGTCCAGCAGGCGATGAAGACGCCCACCACGATGCTGACGGTGCGCAGGAGCGCCATGGAGCGCTCGCAGTTGCTGTGCTTGGTGACTTTGCGGCTGCTGCTCTTGACCAGGGCGTAAATGCGGGCGTAGAGGACGGAGATGGCCAGCAGGAGCGAGATGAAGATGGTGATGCAGAACGCAACGTAGCTCTTGCTGTACAGAGGTAAGATGGTCGAGCACTGAGGAAGATCTTCTAAACAGTTCCAGCCTAAAATAGGCAGCGCTCCCAGTGTGATCGCGATTAACCAGCAGGTTCCTATGAGCATAAACACCCGGTAGTTTTTGCTTGCGTCGTAAGGCCTCATTTTGATCATAGTAAGGTGGCGTTCGATCGCAATCGCAAGTAAGCTGAAAATAGAAGCACCTAATGCTACAAACATACTCCCTTCGCGAACAAACCACTCGGCTGGAGACAAGTGTATCGTCCACTGTCCTGACATCAGCAGGTTGACTATATAAGTCACGCCGGCTAACAAGTCGCACAGAGCCAGGTTGGCAATAAAAAAGTACATCCGGTTATGGAATTTGTGGTTTTGCCAGATGGCCACCAGCACTATTAGGTTCTCCAAGACGATGAGGCCGCAGACGACCAAAAACACCGCGGTTTTGGGGTCCAACGGGGCGCCTTCGGTGTCATTGCGATTGCTTAGTTTCCCCGTGTAGTTGTAATGCAGGAAAATGTGTTGGTTGATCATTGCGGGACGATTCGGACTGGATCTTCCGGACAGGAGCGGATCGTACAGGAAAGACGGGTCACGGATGGGTGTTGGCGAGCGGGTCGACTGCGTTCTTCAGGGTTTACCTGTCAATCATCACCCTGTACTGTCATGTCGGTGGCACACATCTGCCTGTGGAGTCAACCAGATGTGCTTTAAACAACATGATCTAGAATGATCCAGTCAGATCTGGATTTTGTTTCACTTTTTCATGTAAACTTGACTTTAACACAGCTGGAACATCTGAGATACGTTTCCAATATGCTTAAAGTCACAATAAAGAATTAAGATGACTATCAAGAATAAATTATCCTTGTAGCTGTACAAAAATATGGTGCCTCTAGATATATACATACGGTAAGTATACTTCAGGATACTGTACAATACTGTTCAAAGGTTTGGGGTATGTATTTTTAATGTTTTTGAAAGAAGTCTCTTTATGCTCACCAAGGCTGTGTTTGTTTGATTAAAAGTACTGTAAAAATTGTGAAATATTATTACAATTTAAAATATCTGTTTTCTATTTCAATATATTTTAAATTGTAATTTATTTCTGTGATCAAAGCTGAATTTTCAGCATCATTACTGCAGTCTTCAGAGTCACATGATCCTTCAGAAATCATTCTAATATGCTGCTCAGGAAACTATTATTATTATCAATGCTGAAAAGAGTTTGTATTTTGTGGAAACTTTTTTTTTTTTTTAGTCTTTGATGAATAGAAAGTTCAAAAGAACAGCATTTATTTGAAATGTACGTAAATCTTTTTCTTAACATTATAAATATCTTCACTGTCACTTTTGATTAACTGAATGCATCCTTGCTGAATACAAGTATTAATTTCTTTCAAAAATTAATCTTACTGACCCCGAACTTTTGCACGGTTTTGTATTTCAAAGGAAAACTTGGTACTCTTAGAAAGTCCATCTTAAACTTGCAGTTGCTTCTTATAACATAGTAGTTGGTTTAAATGGGTCATTAGCTGGTTAAGGTGGACAACCAGCAACCCTTAACCAGCTATTATGCTTTATATTAACACATTAAACTCTATCTGAATTTTTAACAGCCTACTTTTTTTTGTTAGAGTAATATAACATGCATTGCATGCATCATTTAATATAGCCTACTACGATCCAGAATAATTCGATGCACAAAACTTACTTTGTCGTTCGCATTGAACTTGCTGCGGTGCGCATGATTTCATTTAAAAACCAGCACAACAAAATATAGTTTAGTTTCCATAAAAGTTGCATTCTGGCATTTTTTTTAAAAATATATATCTGATATGCATCTGACAAGATATTGTCTTTGATTACTCACCATCAGATATCACGAACCGCAGAGTTTCTTCATTGAGACCCATTCGTGTCGAGTTTTGTTTAAACAGGAACTGTTATATTTCCATCTTTAATGTGCAGAAGTTCAGACCTCAGGAAAGTAATCTGTCTGCGCGCAATGGAAGAAAGCCCTTTCTCACAGTCCGCCGCAGGTCTGCTGCTCTTTTCCTGCGGTGTGTCTGCGACACACAGTCCAGCCCACAACACCCCTCCCACCGTCTGGTTTCGAGGAGACTGCACTTCTGATAAACTATATTCAATATTCTATATTTTGAATTATCATGACTTATTTAGCTAAAGAAACGATTAGTTGTAAAATAAAAAATATATATGTATAAAATGATGCACAAATGTTTATAGTTTCAGCTGTAATTTTAACAGTTTCTCTATTTGTTGTTAGAATGACAAAAAATTTAAAAAAGTAAAAATGTACAAAAGTAAAATTCTTAGACTCGTCCATTTCAAAATGAAGGAGCCAATCAAATCAAAGAAGGCGGGGCTTCACTTTTCAAGCGCGAATTTCGGCGCGGCGCTTCTGTTTTTAACGGTTGAGGATTGTGAGGTAAGTCGCTCAATATTTCACATTTGACAACTGTTTTATGATAGAAATATTAAACAACCGACATTGTTATCATGTGATGCATACATCTCGACTTTTTTTGTCAAATTTCACTGCTTTGAATTGAAAATAGGCTGAACCATTTAATTCATGTATTTCATAACGTGACGAGACAAAAACATTTAGCCGTTTTTTCAACACGCATTCAGTCTTAAAAAATATTATTTGCAAATAATTGAAATATATTACGAAAAATCACATTCTTATACTGTTCTTTATTCCCCTAAATCCATGCAAATTTATTTTAAACAAAAATTAAAATTGGTCTAACCAGAGTTCAGGGTTATGGCCTTGGTATATGTTTTAAACTTTTGAAAAGTTTGATATATGTATTTTTATTTAGTAGTTTTTTAAGACTATTACTGTAAATACAGGTTTTAATTCAAGTTGACATACTGAGGGATGAGATTAAATTATTTTCTGTGGTAATCAACAAGACTCCAAATGGGGCTTAAGTTGTATATGGAATATTATTTTGAGACCATTCTGGAATTATGGAATGCCATTTCTTTTTGATTTAGTTATGTTTCAAATAAAATTAGTCCAGATTTGTTTTTTTTTTTGTTGTTGTTTTTTTGTCCACCAGTGAAACTAGTTTGAAAATAAGCCAATCCAACAAGCTTTGTTGAATCACTGCTCAAATCAAATTTAAGGACCGGAACTAAGTGTTTCATACAAGAAAATCCAAGAAAAAGCAAGTCCAGTTGGAAAAGCTCTCATGACTGAGGTACGTTAGACTTGATGAGAAACAAATAAAACATTTAAAAATAACTGCAAACTCTACAGTGCATAACCAGATTTTCCATCTTATCACAGAAGCGACTGGCAGCCATCAGATTTAAACTGGAGCTCACTGCGCTTAGCCGGCAGATTTCAGAGGTGAGTAATGGAACCGCGGAGAGGGAAACATCCCAGAAAACAGAGAGAGGGAGACGTTGCCATGACCAGCCATCAGACCAGAGCAATAAACATATAGTGAGCTGACATTCAAATGAAGACGTTTGGTTCAGTGCTGCGGTGAAGGCCTGATGGTTGCTGACGTGTGTGTGTTGCTCTGAATGTGTGCGTTTAGCATTTATACACTCCAGAACGAGTGAAATGCTCTGCTGTTCTTCTTGTTGTTTTAACTGATCCTGGATCAGATGAGTGTTACGTGTCTGTATTATGTCTAATTTATTTAACAATACAACATTCAGTTTAATTAGAGATTCTCATGAAAACAGATGTCAAGAAGACTGGGTAATACTGTTCCATCATTAATGAATAACTACACAAGAATACATGAGTAATGCAATATTATCACTCTAGTAACTACTAGTAACTAACAAGCAACTCTGATTAATGAAGTAGTAAGTAATAGTGCTTAGTCGAATGTGGTAGTTCACTATTAGCTAATATTTTACTATTATTTTTTTCATACCTCCCCAAGAACTACTAAGAACTACTGTATACAGGTTGTTAATTAATATGAATAATACATAATGCATAATTCATTCTAAAGTGAAGGTCATGGTAACCCACTAGTAATAACTCAAGTATTACCAAATTCTTGAGAAGGAATTACTAATTATTTGGATCAGTATTCTAAAGTGAAGATCAAGATAACTCTCTAGTAATTACTGAAGTCATTGTAAGCTTTTGAGGTTTTTGTAAAGTATTGAATAGTAATTATTCAGGTGTTACTACATCCTTCTAAAGGAATTAGTATTTTTTTGGATCAGTATTTTAAAGTGAAGATGGTGATAAATCCCTAGTAATTACTGAAGTCATTGTAAACTTTTGAGGTTTTTGTAGGGTCCTGGTTAGTAATTCATTTTGCTAGATTTGGTAACACTTAAATCATTACTAGTGGGTTACCGCAACCTTCATTTTAGAATACTGATCCAAATAATTACTAATTTCTTCAGAAGGATGTAGTAACGCTTGAGTCATTACTATCCAGAACCTTACATATATCTCAAAAGCTCACAATGACATCAGTCAATATTAGGAAGTTATGATGATTTTCACTTTAGAAAACTTAAGTAATTAGTAGTTTCTTCAGAAGGATTTGGTAATACTTGAGTCATTACTAGTGGGTTTCCATGATCTTCATTTTAGAATTAATTATTCATTATGCATAATTCACATTAATTATGAACCTGTATAAAGTATTTCTTAGGAGTGAAAAATCAATGGAAACAAAAACAATAGGCCCAATTTAAGTACTATTCAGGTGTAATTTCTGTAATTCTTACTAGTAACAAATGCTACCATGATGTAGAAATACTTTACAATTTAATAATATATACAGTATCTCACAGACGTGAGTACACCCCTCACATTTTTGTAAATATTTTATTATATCTTTTCATGTGAAGAAATGACACTTTGCTACAATGTAAAGTAGTGAGTGTACAGCTTGTATAACAGTGTAAGTTTGTTGTCCCCTCAAAATAACTCAACACACAGCCATTAATGTCTAAACCGCTGGCCACAAAAGTGAGTACACCCCTAAGTGAAAATGTCCAAACGGCTCAGTTTCAGGGTCTTGGCAATCTTATAGCCTACACCATCTTTATGTAGAGCAACAATTCTTTTTTTCAGATCCTCAGAGAGTTCTTTGCCATGAGGTGCCATGTTGAACTTCCAGTGACCAGTATGAGAGAGTGAGAGCGATTACACCAAATTTAACACACCTGCTCCCCATTCACACCTGAGACCTTGTAACACTAATGAGTCACATGACAACGGGGAGAGAAAATGGCTAATTGGGCCCAATTTGGATATTTTCACTTAGGGGTGTACTCACTTTTGTGGCCAGCGGTTTAGACATTAATTGCTGTGTGTTGAGTTATTTTGGGGGGGAACAGCAAATTTACACTGTTATACAAAGCTGTACACTCACTACTTTACACTGTAGCAAAGTGTCACTTCTTCAGTGTTGTCACATGAAAAGATATAATAAAATATTTACAAAAATGTGAGGGGTGTACTCAGTTCTGTGAGATACTGTATTAATTACTTCAGTATTTTAATTTAATAAATGTTTTGTAATTTTTTATTTCAAATTAATATATTTTGTAATGCAATATAAATAATATATTGAATTAAAATAATTAGAATTGTCTGTTTTATGTTATGAGGTGAGGTGATTTTCTTGAGATTCAGAGTTTGTGTTCATGCTGTCACTCTGTTTCCCAAATGTTAAACATACTTGTAAGTTAGGGAGGAGTGAGCCCATCTAATCTTTCAGTCAACAGCCAGAGTATATAAGCAGCTGCTTACCTCTCTTCAGTCTCAGCTGTTCCAGCATCCCTCCACCTCCCCAAATCTCCACCGTCATCTTATGTACCTAGCTCTTTGTAATTAAGTCTCTGTAAGGGTATATCGGAGCTCAAGTTGAGTTGCTCCGTCGAGCCCCTGATCAGTGGACAGCAAGCCAAATAAGTTTAAACATAATTTCCTAAAGATTACATGGGCTAACCAACTCGTTAAACAATTTAGGAGAAAATAGACTGATTTCAGAGCTGTCGTGAATCAAACTGGGATAATGGCCAAAGAAACAACCTCTCATTACAGCCTCAGAGCTTAAGACACACAGGTGTGTATACCACTGTTTGCACATTTCCCACCTGGACGGCAGGTGTATTTGTATAGAAATCCTCATCACGGATTACTAATCTGAGTTTAGTTTACTGCTGCCAGCAAAACCACAAAGCCAGGAGTCAAGAGCTCCTTGGAAGGAAAGGTTATTGCTCAGAGAGACTTAAGGAGCATTATGTAGCAAGTAATGTTATTATGGACTTGTACTTGGGCTAGAAGTGAAACTACTAAAGGTTTAAATTAAAAATATATTTATTTCTTACAAACTGCTTTTGGCTTCCCAAAACATTAACCGATGGACTGGAGAGGTGTGGATTATTTTGATGTTTTATCAGCAGTTTGGACTCTCATTCTGACGGCACCCATTCACTGCAGATCCATCGCTGAGTAAGTGATGGGATGCTACATTTCTCCAAATATGATGAAGAAACAAACTCATCTACATCTTGGATGGCCTAATGGTAAACTCATTTTCAGCATATTTTTTTAATGAGTTTTTTTTACGTGTTTAAGTCAGACATGTTAAATTTAAAAATGGCTGTGCTCTCTCTTAGGGAAAAAAATAAGAGAGATACAATTAATATGGAAAGCAACTCAGATCATTTGAATCATTGAGTGTAAATAAGGACTCTGCGTCTGTGGGGTGGGGGTTTTCTCAGTTATCATGACATGCCTGAACCTGCAAATGACTTTTGAAGTTCATGCTGCGTCATTCATATATTCGTGGTTTTTCAGTTCCTTAATTAGAAATTTTGCGTTGTTTATAGCTACAGTTTATAGTTACATGGGGACTTTTACATAAGTCTCCTAAGGGCCGGAGTCACGAAAATCCACTTAATGCAGAAGTTAATGAATTGTTTTAAACAAATTCCAAGAACTTTGTGATCATTTTCTTAAGTGCAATTCTTAAAAAATTCTCAAACATGTTCTTAAGAACGTCTTTTTGTTTTTGTTTTTTTTAAGAAGAAAATGACTCTTATTTTCAAAGATTTTTAAGAAGATACTTTTGAAGAATTTCAATTATTTAGTTATGTTTTAAGAAAAAAATAAGAACATTCTTAAGAAGTATTTTTTTGTGAATACAAAATATTCATAACTTTTATCCGTAAGTGAAAATAGCACTTAAAGGAACACTCCACTTTTTTTGGAAATAGGCTCATTCTCCAACTCCCCCAGAGTTAATAAGTTGAGTTTTACCGTTTTTGAATCCATTCAGTCGATCTCCGGGTCTGGCGATAGCACTTTTAACATAGCTTAGCATAGATCATTAAATCCAATTAGACCAGTAGCATCGCGTTCAAAAATGACCAAAGAGTTTCGATAGTTTTCCTATTTAAAACTCGACTCTTCTGTAGTTATATCGTGTACTAAGACCGGCGGAAAATAAAAAGTTGCGATTTTCTAGTCCGATTTGGCTAGGAACTATACTCTCATTCCGGCATAATAATCAAGGAACTTTGCTGCCGTAACATGGCCGCAGCAGGCGCAGTGATATTACGCAGCGCCTGAAAGTAGTCCCCAGCTATATTATAACTAGTTACCTAGCTGGGGACTACTTTCAGGCGCTGTGTAATATCACTGCGCCTGCTGCGGCCATGTTACGGCAGCAAAGTTCCTTGATTATTACGCCGGAATGAGAGTAGTTCCTAATCATATCAGCCTAGAAAATCGCAACTTTTCATTTTCCGCCGGTCTTAGTACACGATATAACTACAGAAGAGTTGAGTTTTAAATAGGACAAATATCGAAACTCTTTGGTCATTTTTGAACGCGATGCTACTGGTCTAATTGGATTCAATGATCTATGCTAAGCTATGCTAAAAGTGCTATCGCCAGACCCGGAGATCGGCTGAATGGATTCAAAAACGGTAAAACTCAACTTATTAACTCTGGGGGAGTTAGACAATGAGCCTATTTCCAAAAAAAGTGGAGTGTTCTTTTAAGAATGTTTCGTGAATCCAGCAATCCAGCTTCTGCTCCTCAGAAAACGACCTCCGTAATCTCACGAGTAACTAAAAAAGCTTTATCAAAACAGAAAAGGTACTCGTAATTTTCTGATGTAAAGTTTACAAACATTTCCTTTTACCTTAAAATACAAAACAATGCAATGCATAATTTAAAATACAAGTAAAACAATAACAAATAAATAATAATAATAATAAATGCACTAAATTACACAATTTTTGTCTGGAATTTTCTTAGAACGAATGTCTCAAACTCTGCTCAGATTTGCCAAGGTACCAATTTCTTCAATAAAAAAGTGATTTTATAAATATTGGCTCATTTCTGTCTGTTTTTATTTCTCCTATAAGGAATTTTAGGAGCAGCATTATTAAAGGTCATTGAATCCTGCAGAAAGGTTTTTCTGATGCAGCAGTCCGTCTCTGTGCCAAACTTGTTGGATTGGTTCACTGCAGGCCTCAGAAAGCAAGATCTGGGGGAGTTCAGACGAAAACCCCTCATTTACTTACGAGAGAAACTCATGAGCAATTACAGTTAGTCAAAGCCTTTCATTTACTTTCTCTCTCTCTCTCTCTCTCTCTCTCTCTCTCACACACATTCACTCACTCCAACTTTTCCCACTTTGCATCTCTGTTTGGCAAAATGCCTTTGTTTAAAAAATGAGTGGAATAGTTTTGATTTTAAATTGAATTAATATTTCTAAACATTGTCTGTTAAATCATATTCAGGGAGGGAGGATGTTCAGCAGGAAGCCTGTTGTTGTCATGTAACAAGAAAGCTATGTCAAGGTCAGTAAGGCTTTAGTCTAAAAGATATTTATTTTCCTTTTAATATCCAGGTTAGTTCGGTTTTTCAGATGTTAAACTCATGTCAATTTTTTTTTAAATCTGCAAAGGAAAATATAGTTTTGTTTGATTATTACGTAATTCCTTCATTTTTATTAAATGAAATGAATGGCATGGTTATATTTTTTGGAAGTGAACGTCACTCTTGTTGGTAAGTCACTTTGCTCTGAAGGTGGTTTAAAGTCTAATGTCATGAGGTGAGATCAGGTTGGTCGTGCCAGTGATAAACCACAATAAAAGCAAAGAACAGAAGTGTGAACACAAGCTACCTTCCTACGTTTTGTCTGAGGTCTGTTTTGTCATGTTAGTTATGTGTACACCACTTTACATAAAGTTGGCCAACTTAAAGGCATAGTTCATCCAATAATGACAATTCGCTGATAGTTTACTCCCCCTCAGGCCATCCAAGATGTAGAAGAGTTTGTTTTTTTTTCCGGCAGATTTGGAGAATTGTAGCATTCCATCACTTGCTCACCAATGGATCCTCTGCAGTGAATGGGTGCCGTCAGAATGAGAGTCCAAGTAATTCACACCACTCCAGTCCATCCGTTAACATCTTGTGAAGAGAAAAGCTGAATATTTGTGAGAAACAAATCCATCTTTAAGGTACTTTAACTTTAAATCACTGCTAAAATCTGCTCAAATTTGATGTGAGAGACAAAAGGAGATGCACTTTTGGTGGAAGTGTTATTATGTATTATGGACTTATATTTTAGCCTTAGCAATGGTTTAAAGTTAAAAACGTCTTGATTATGGATTTTCTTATGGATTTTCTTACAAACATACAGCTTTTGGCTTCACAAGATGTTGATTGATGGACTTGACTGAACTATTTATGTGATGTAAGGTTATGCAAAATGTTCATAAAATCACTGTTCACAGTGAATACTTCTTAAATGTGACATATTTCTGAGTGAAACATGATATTCAATGAGAAAATACTGTAGGGCGGGACTTGATTATGTTCTTCCGGAATTGATTGGATGCTGAAACATGACAGGTGTTTGACAGAAAGGGATGTTAAATGCACTTCTCATCTCTGCGTTCCCACAGTTTGTATGCATCAAACTGTCACTGAACTGATCTGGATCCGTTCCACGTCAGCCCTGTGTTGGTGAAATCCCAGCGTGCTTTGCTCCTCAGACCCTCTGACATCACACCGGAGATTTTTCCATTCACTGGTTATTTATTCGTTCATTCTTTGTTGCCACAAATCAGGGCACTGGCTCCTAACAGCGCCGACTGAAGACTGTTTCATGCCGAGTGTTCGTTAGCCAAATGATTCCTGGTATAAACGTCTCATTGGCTCTGAACAGAAGATCGGTTTATTCTAGACCAAATGTGGCTTTTCCAAACATCTGAAAGAGGAACATCTTGAGCAATAATTTACACTTAACGCTTATCGTGTTCACAGAAATGAGTTCAGACGTTTGATGACCACAGGAACAGAAGGTTTGAGCTATTAATGTGATGCTGGGCCAAAGGTGGTTAAACTACGTGTAGAACAGAGGTGTTTGAATGTGTCAACAGACACGTATCATATAGAGCAGATGTCATTGCGTCAGACCACACGTGCAAACACCAGCTTTACAAGAGCTGAGCTAAAATCAATTGCATGTATATCTGTGTTTCATGCAGCCTTTGTGCTGACTCCTCAAATCCAGTTACTAAGTGATCTAAGATCCCTTTTCACATGCTGGACCAGAAAACAGGTGAGAAAATCCCACAGAGAGATCTAGAGGGCTGAAGATCACTGAGAGACATTTGTGTCTCACATTTGTTCTTGTGCTAGTCATTATAAGTTTGGTTATAACGGCACTCAGTGTAAGTGTGCATCGCTCCCCTGCATGAGTTTAATGTCCTGTAAATGCATATTGATCATGCTCTCATGTCTCAACTTCCTGTTTGTGCATGCTGGTCTACCTCAAAATACTACTGCAGAGTTTAAATGAAAGAAAGAATTTGGCCTTTTCACTTTGGACCTTGCTGATTTAGAACTGTTCCTGGTTGAAATCCAACAGTAACACTGGATAACAGATGCTTGTCTCTGGTTAATGGGCACATTAACCTCTCTCTCTCTCTCTGTTTCACTTTCTCTCTGTCTCCGTCTCTCAACTCCCTGGACGCACTATAATTGTAATGTCCATGTCCTTGAGTTGGAGCCAAACTAAGCGGGTCAGGGCTGACATGACCTTGTAGAGATGCTGAAAGAAGTTTACGTATATAGATGTTCTCTCTCTCGTTCTCTCTCTGTTCAAGACATGACGTGATGTGATCAGGAGCTCAGAGGTTAACACTAGTGTTCCTGTAAAGACCGGCCTCTCTCTGATGGGTTATTTCCCGCTACTGCCTAGAGATTTATGTAATTATTTATTATATTTTTTAAAATAAATATTTTATATATATATATATTATATTACTATTATTTTTTATGAATAAATATATTGAATTTAACCAGTTTTATTTGTTTAATATATATTTTATTATACTTATTTTAATGTTTTTAAAATTTATTTAAAAGTATTGTTATAAATAATTTTTGATCAATTTTATTGATTTCATTAATTCATTCATTGTATTTAAAATATTTGTATTATACATTATTTTTTTATATTGATTTTAACCAGGTTTATTTATTTTGTTTTCAAATAATGTATTATTATAATTTGTTTATAATTAAAAATGTATATTACTCAAAAATTATTTCGTACTATAAATTGTTTACTGATTTTAAACATAATATTTAAAAACAAAACATTTATTTATTTATTTTTTTGTATTATTTTATATATAATTGAATTGACTAGTCTTTAAAATATTTTTATTATACGTAGTTTTAACCAGTTTTGTTCTGTTTGGTTTCAAAATAATTGATTATTATAATTTATTTATAAATGTATTTATTTAAAAAGTGTATACATTCATATTCATAATTTTATATTCTAAATGATGTTTTATTGATTTTAAACATGGGTTTTAAAAACATATAAAACAAATGACAGCCTTGAACCAATCTTAACACCGACAAACATTATCAACATAAACACACCACCTGAAACGTTTAAACATTTAAAATGTTTTAAGAGAGGCACACCTCCACTTTACATTTGCTTTGTACCTCCTGCACTCATCACTCATCAAGCACAATCTTCACTTCTCAAAAAGATCATAAATTAATTTCAAATGCCTTCAAAAGCCATATATTGATCTTCATAATGTACGTTATTTTCTCCACTGACGTATTGGTTTTTTTTTTTCAATCATCTCTGTGCAACTCTATCCGTTTTCTTCCAATGGATTGTATGTGACGTTTATGATATTCATAATGCTGTAGTGTGTTGTGATTTATTATTTAATATCTGTGGAGCTATATGAGTGCATCAATAAAAACAATTAAACAACTCAAGCTGGTTATCAGATGCAGGTCATCAATTTTTCATTTATATACATTGACAAATATATAAGAGGCATTAAAAACCTGCAGAGGCATAAATAAATCATACAAGTATTATTTTGTAATGCACATAGTCCTGTGATGGCATGTTACCTACATTACATTTCCCATCTTCACTGCATGTATGTTACCTGTCTGTGTTGTGTTTTTTAGATGTCAGCCAACAGTACAGCTGCCGTCTGGCGTCAGGCAAACAGACACAGAGTCTGAACAGGCCTAAAGTAAAGGCTCTGAATGCAATGGACGAGCAGTGATGAGATCCTGTGAGTGTTCAATTACACACTGACCCTTGAAAGCACAGTTCGTTTAGTGCTTTTGCATATAGACCCACATTAATGCACTTTTAAATCCCTTAAGAGGCTGTCAACATCTAATGTTAAGCTATTGTATCAAGTTAAGGAATGTGAACTTGTTAAGCATCATTGTTGAAGCTTGAAACTTACGAAAACATGACAGTGGCACCTTTTGAATTTTTTTTCTCAAATTGACTTTGACTTGCTTAGTAGTAGGTATAGTAGTAGGTTACCACTTGCACACTAGATCCCATCCCTAAAAGATTATTTAAATCTTGTTTTAACTCTTTGTGTCTGGCTATTTTCAGTATTATAAAGGACTCTTTGCACACTGGTGTTGTGTCAGCAGCACTGAAAACTGCCGCTGTTCCAAAACATTGATTTGGAAAATTTAAACAGTATCGGCCTATTTCAAATCTTCCTTTTCTGGCAAAAATTTTAGAATGTATTGTGGCTTTGGAGCTGCACAATCGCCTCACTGTTAATAATCTCTTTGAGCCCCTTTGGTCTGGTTTCGAAAACTTCACAGTACAGAAACAGCTATGTCCGGGGTTACCAATGATCTGCTGATAGCTTCAGACTCTGGCTCTCTTTCCATCCTTATTCTAATTGATCTTAATGCTGATTTTGATACAGTCAGTCACAACCTTTTACTCAGTTGTCTTGAAATGGTTTTTGGTGTTTCTGTGGCTGCAGGTCTGAGATTGGCTCTGTCTCTACTGGTGTCCCCCAGGGTTCAATTGTAGGCCCTTTACTTTTTACGATTTACATATTTCCACTTGGATTGCTCTTAAGGTAACTCTGGCGTGATTATGCTGATGATTTATATTCATTCTAAGCCTGGTCTAAATGTGGATGTCTTTTCTCTCATACGGTATATCTGAGATCAAAAATTTAGATGGCTTAAAATGTTAAATAATCAATGTGCATGGCTGTTTTGGAGTTTCAAACTAAGCAAAAACATTTAGGAGTTATATTCAACTCAAATTTGACTTTTGAGCCACACATTCAACATACTGTTAAGACTTCCTCTTTTTTTTTTTCATCTCAGATATAATGGTAGACTTATGCTAGACTGAAAGACTTATTAATACTTTAGTTTTTTCTCACTTCTGCAATGCACTCCTCGCTGGGGTCCCTAATTCCACACTTAACAAATTGCAATATGTGCAAAATTCAGCAGCTAGGATCCTGATTTGGGTCAAAAAGAGCACATCACCCCAATTTTGAGGTCTTTGCACTGACTTCCAGTCATTTTCCGTGCTGATTTTAAAATCCCCATGCTTACATATAAGGCATGGCCTGGCCCCTCTGTCTGCCCTTTTAACTTTATATGCTCCTAAGTGTTGCTTGCACTTCTCCCAAACTGGTCTTTTGGCTGTTCCACAAACACGCTTGCGAACTGTAGGGCATAGGGTATTTTCATGTACAGAATTTATGCACTTTTGAAGTCTAAATTTAAAAACATACTTTTTTAGGTTAGCGTTTACTTGATTGTTTTAACTGTTTTTGATTTGCATGTTTTGTATATTTATTCTTGAGAAGCTACTTTAAAGGTTCTGTATAAAATAAAGTTTATTATTATTATTATTATAAAATTTAATTTATTTCTGTTGATTGTGGTGGAATGGTTTAGACAGTTTTCTTGGCTGTGCAATGTCAAGACAACCACAAAAACATGGTGAAAAGTTTTCTCTTCTTTTAAAATCTTAGCACTTTTGATGCACATTTGTCTTGTTTTATTTGGATGTGATTGATATATATTCGCAGTCTGTGACACTGATAATCAGCATACATGAGCGACACGCTTTTGTGTGAATGACTGTGTTCTTGAGTAAGGGACCTTGTGGCTGATTTGTTATCATTATGTTGTGAAACAATAGAGGGTGTTGAATATTTTCTATCCTGAGTTGACACAGGAAATGTGCTGTCAGATCCAAACTAATAATTAACCCCGCAGGGATCTTCTCTTCCAGCCCTTCCCTGCCCAACAGAAAGAGAAAACACTTGGGATCAGACTTTAAAAAGACTCGTGACTCAAGGTCTGAGTGTATTTGGTGGAGTTGATAAGATTACAAAGGCCATTGTGAGGAAACTTCCTGTGTGGCGTTTCTTCAGACCAGCGTCCCCATGACGACAATGTCCCCGACTGATGATGTCACAATGGGCCACAGCCCACAGAGTGCTACATTGTTTCTTCGGTTTCCTCTGAGGATGCGAGCGATGAACTCAGGAAATCTTTTTTTATTTAGAGAAATCTGATTGGTCAGAAGTCTTGTTGCTCTTCACAGCGGCTCTACTGCTGAAGAACATCTAAAAGAGAACATGCTCACAAGTGATTGGATAAAATATTTATTACCTATCTATCGTTCTATCTTTACGTCTTTCCATTCATCCATCTTCCTGTCTTTACATCTATCTATCTATCTATGAAATATCACCCTTCTGTTGCATGTTTAATGTGGGTTTGAGGCTGATGTGATGTTTGGGGGTTTTGGACCTTTGAGCTGATTTCATAGTTTGTACAACTCTATTGTACGTGCTGTTTCAGAAGCATCATGTCTTCAGAGAGCGTGTCTTTCACTCACTGTCTCGGGCGTGTTTCTCTAACACAATGGAGATGAGTAATGTGGGACAGAGGGAGGTTTTGGGAGCTGGTGAGTGGAAGCTAGAAGACAGTATTCAGAATAGTATATTTCTGAAGGATCATGTGACACTGAAGACTGGAGTAATGATGCTGAAAATTCAGCTTTGATCCCAGAAATAAATTACATTTGACTAAATATTCATATAGCAAACGGTTATTTTAAATTGTAATAATATTTCACAATATTACCATTTTTTTTTTTTTACTGTTTTTTGATCCAATAAATGCAGCATTTGTGAGCAGAAGAGACTTCCAAAAACATCTTTTGAAATCTTGTCAGCTGAAATTGACCTTACATTTCCATCATGATGAATGAACCGAAAGTAAAATTAGCTTTTGTCTACTTTTAGACTTTTGACTTTACAGGACCAAAACAGAATTTAACAGAAAAAGCAGAATTTAAAATGTGTTTTGCATTTTTAATTCAGTGTCTTTGCAGTCAAATCAAATAATGAGTCACTATCCATCATCAAATTGGAAATGCAAGTTATTCTGGGATATATTTATCAACGGAGCATACTGTTGCATACAGTGCTTTTGTGGTAGTTCTGTGCTTACAAATTTGCATACTGTGCACAGCATGCATATAATATATTGCAGTACTAATCCAGACATAGCCACTAGTTTGATTTCATGCATCTCAGCAGGACTTAAAATGCGTCGTGCAGAAGTGGAAGTCTGTCAGCTGGGAGAGAAACGGTGCAGTTTTCCACTGTGGTACAAACACTGGGACGGTCTGTGTGGTCCAAAGAACGGCTGGAGACCACAGCGGCTAGAACTCCAGAAACAACCTCACCTGAACCCTACAAAAGATTTCATTTCTGAATTTTGAATGCGACTGCATGGGCTTTACTTTTGAGAGCTAATTTTATGTCAAAACACATGCCACTGAATCAACATCTGTGCATTTTGTTGCTCATGTTTCTTTGGTTCCAGAAATAAAAACTAACCAGATTTCAAAACTCTGTGAAATGCTTTCTGACATGCATCATGGGACAAAACACCTGCATCTTATTTGAATGAAATCTTACTAATTTCGATTTGCCAATTCCAAAAACAGTGTCTGTTTTGCTTCAACAAGTCACGCTTTCTGACAAAATTATGCATTTGATGCCATTTTTGCTTTTGAAGACCATGTGTAAGGTGAAGAAGTCTTGCATTCTCCCTTAATCAGCAGAAAAACAGCAAACACGATTCCTGTCCTCATCTGAGCCAATGATTCTTTCTATTCTCAGCCCATTTTCTTATGTATGACATTATTTAATGCCTAATCCTGATTTCCACTTTTTCCACTCAGATTTGAAGTTAAATTCTGCATTTTGAATAGGCCTAAAACTTTTGACATTTGACTTTTATTTTGATAAGTGCATTAAAATTGATCATTTGAAAAATCTTTATTATTTTATGGTTAAAATCTGTTCTGGCAAATTCTCTGTTATCTAATAATGTTCTCAAAACATTAACAGATTTTTTTTTTTTTTTGCCGGAAACATTTTAGTTGGATGTTCATCTAATATTTTGTAAATGTTAGCGTTGTTTTAGAACGTTCCGAGAACATTCGAATGTAGCATTCCCGTAATGTTTGGAAAACCATCAAATGGAACGTTCGCATAAATAAAAACGTTTTGAAATTTTGGACGCTCACAGAACATTAACGTTTTCATAACTACTTAACAAATTAGGTAATATTAGGCATTTTTTTGGCATAAATCAGCAGAACAACTTGATTTTAATCATCGCAAACAATGCTATTCATTACAACTTTACATGTAACGTTTGTTGAAAACTCAGCAAGCTCCCAGCTGTCCCAGTCACTGAGAGTTTGAGGTAAAGCCGAAAGCCCAGCCTGCCTTTGAGTTTTTCTGGTATGAATCAAAATAGAAAGCCAGAAAGAGGAGGAGAACCTCTCTTAGAGCGTTAGAGAAAGCCTGCGGCCGCAGTATATTAGAAACGAGGTCGGTCTCCGAGGCAGAAAGCAGCACATGAAAGCGATGTGGTTTCCATGAGACCCAACTCTCCCTCTGAACGCAGATGTGCTGGCGCTCCCGCCTGCTGACTGCTTTGTTTCGCGGGCAAAGACAAAAGCGCCTCACTAGAAACACGTATAATTATATTAGGGCTGACTGGGTATAAAAAGCTCTGGAAGGAGGGATTATGACGGATTTCAACTAAAGGGGAAAAGAAGTAAAATTAACTGCCACTGTATTTTTTTTGTCTTCAATGCTAGCCTACATATCACTTCAAACTGTTTTTTTTTAAAAAATTTTTAAACATGCTCATGTTTCGTTTCCTCAAAATGAATTGCATTTTGTAGCTAATCCAATTACATTCAGACATTTTTTTTATGTGAATGAAGCGTCCAAAATCATTTTTGGAGCCGCTGTTGATCTTGAGCGACACCTTGTGGACATTTGTTACAAATGTGAATTTCAATATTGACTTTTTTCTTTTCAAGAAACAGAAATTATACTGTATAAATGGAATAAATTAAAATAAAATAAACTATAAATATTATTTTTACAATTATTTAAAAAAAAAAAAAAGATTTTTCCATCGTTTTCAGACACGCCAAGGATCACCACTTGATGGCACCATTTCACAACAAATGTATTTCAAATCTCCGCAGTCCATAGGACGCTTTCACTCAGGTTTCCGTAGTGTAGTGGTTATCACGTTCGCCTCACACGCGAAAGGTCCCCGGTTCGAAACCGGGCGGAAACATCGAGGAATATTTTTCTGTCCGTTTTTCTCACTTAAACGGAAGACACGAAAATAAGAGTCGATAAAATGTGGTCAACACACGAAACATTATCAAAGTGTTTTATATGTAATATTACAATAGAAATGCACGTGCTTTGTTTTCTGACGATTTTCACTGCGGTCAACAAAAACGAAAAATTTGTCATGATGATTATCATTATAATTTTGTGTTATTGATATATTATTGTTAGTGTTCTCATTATTATTTTAAAATCCTAATCCAAAACTGATTAAAAAAGAAAAACACGACGTCAAGCAGCTGCATCCGGACTACAACTCCCACAATGCACCGCGCCGTCGCGCAGTAATGAATATGTACTTCCGGCGTGGATCCGGTCCTTTTCCTGCGCTGTAAACTTGAGTAAAGCGGCTCTTCAGCCCATCCGACTCAATCTACAGCCATCGACCGGGACCGACCGCCGAAATGACCGAGCAGATGACCGTGAGAGGGACCCTGAAGGGCCACAACGGCTGGGTGACCCAGATCGCCACGACGCCGCAGTTTCCGGACATGATTCTGTCCGCGTCCAGAGGTGACAGATGATACTGTTTAACCCGCGCAGCTACTGCAGCTGTCCGGCGTAAGAAGTACTGCGGTGCTATCCCATGATAATACCATGATAATACCATGGTAAAGAGAGATCATTTACCATGGTTTTTCCGTGGCAGTCCAAGGCACTTTAAGAAATACCATGGTAATACTGTGATACCATGTTCTTGGTAATAAATAAGTTAAGTTTTAATCTAATAAAGAATAAAGTCCCTTCCTTACTAAATGTACAATGTTTTCGGATGATTTTGGCTGCAATCAATGAAACTTGTATTTAAAAAAAAAATAATAATTTTTAAATATTTTTTATAGATGTATAGAAACTTTATTTATATTTTAATACTTTTAAAGTAATTATTTAAGTCTATATAGAGACTCTTTATTTTGTAGTCTTATTCTTGTCATTTATATACGATTGTAATTATTATTTAACAAATGGCAGCTTCAAAATGCACTCATGTTGAATGTTTTTTGTTTTAAAATAACTTACTTTTTTTTTTTTTTTTTTTAAATAGTCTTACTTTTAAATTTTAATGAAAAAAAAAAATATATATATATATATACACTATTATTTTTAAAATGGCAGCTTTAAAATTCAATCATATGTTGAATGTTTTATGTTGTAAAATAAAAATAATGCTTAAATAATAATTTTTTTTAATAAAACATATATGTGTGTATTTGTATACACATACAATTCTTTGAATTAGATATATTTTAAAACTTTACAACCAAAAAAAAAACAAACATTTAAACACACACCCATATATATATATATATATATATATATATACATATGTATGTATGTATTTAAAAAAAAAACAAAGTGGCATCAGAATTCATTCGTATGTTGTATATTTTATGTTTTTAAATAAGTAAATAATTTTCATGCTTGATTTTAATGAGATCAAAAACGGCTATTATTCTGTTCAGTTCTCTCTTTACTATTTAATATTAACTATTAACCTAGCCAGGTGTCACTTTTAAATGCATGTTTTCTGGCATTAGTTGGTTATGAAATGACTTTTAATGATGCTTTTTGAACTCTGAGGGATGTTTTGGTGGTTAAAACACGTTAGTCCTGGCTGCACTAACAGCTACTAACTAGTAGTTTGTCACTTGCTCTACAGTCTGCTCTTGTTTGTGTAGATAAGACCATCATCATGTGGAAACTCACCCGCGACGAGACCAACTACGGCATTCCTCAGCGAGCCCTGCGCGGACACTCGCACTTCGTGAGCGACGTGGTCATCTCATCGGATGGTCAGTTCGCTCTGTCGGGCTCGTGGGACGGGACCCTGCGTCTGTGGGACCTCACCACGTGAGTGCGGGACGGAGGCTGTGGGAACTCAATTAAAAGAGTTATTTAGTAGAATTTTGCCAGAAAATGTTTTAGAATTTTTATCATATGTGACCCTGGACCACAAAACTGGTTTATTATACATCAAATTAAAGCTGTAATTAAATTAAGAGATGACAGGACAATATTTGGCTGAGATACAACTATTTGAAAATCTGGAATCTGAGGGTGCAAAAAAATCAAAATACTGAGAAAATCGCCTTTAAAGTTGTCCAAATGAATTATTAGCAATGCATATTACTAATAAAAAATGAAGTTTTATTATATTTACAGTAGGAAATTTACAAAATATCTTCATTGAACATTATTTTTACTTAATATCCTAATGATTTTTGGCATTAAAGAAAAATCTATCATTTTGACCCATGCAGTGTATTTTTGGCTATTGCTACAAATATACCCCAGCGACTTAAGACTGGTTTTGTGCTCCAGGGTCACATATGTTAATGTAAAAAATCTTGTGTAATATAACTTGTGTTTGTTTGTTTGCTGGTTTTTATTGTATTTTTTTAAATTGTTTTTGCCATGAAAATAGCCTAAGATGCTGACATGGCATTAAATAAAAATATGCTGTTGGTTTATGAGCTCAAACTCACTTCGAATGTCGTTTGTAGAGGAACCACAACCCGTCGGTTTGTGGGCCACACCAAAGACGTGCTGAGCGTGGCCTTCTCCGCTGATAACCGGCAGATCGTGTCCGGCTCTCGGGACAAAACCATCAAGCTGTGGAACACGCTGGGCGTCTGCAAGTACACCATTCAGGTGAGAGCTGGGGTTTGTTGAAAACGAGGTTGTTTAGCAGTGATATTTAGGCCTGATCTTGTTTTAAAGTAATGAAACATAGAAATCCTACCGTGTCATATTTGATATGCAAGTTTCTAAATGATCAACATGATCAAAACTTTGCTGTTAAAGGGATACTCCACCCCAGAATGAAAATGTTGTCATTAATCACTTTACCCCAATGTCGTTCCAAACCTGTAAAAGCTTCGTTCGTCGGAACACAATTTTAGATATTTTGGAAGAAAACCGGGAGGCTTGTGACTGTCCCATTGACTGCCAAACAATTTACACTGTCAAGGCCCAGAAAAGTATGAAAAACATCGTCAGAATACAGTGGTTCAGCCTTCACGTTATGAAGTGACGAGAATACTTTTTGTACGCAAAGAAAACAAAAATAACGACTTTACTCATCGTCTTCTACGAATTGTTGAGTAAATTCGTTATTTTGGTTTTCTTTGCAGTTAATGGGACAGTTACAAACCTCCCGGTTTTCATCTAAAATATCTTAAATTGTGTTCTGAAGACGAGCGAAGCTTTTACGGGTTTGGAACGACATGGGCGTAAGTGATTAATGACAAAAAAAAATGTAAACCGGTCACACACACAATCTACTCCATGCCTTCGGTCGTCTGATTGATCGTTTAGACTTTTGAACAAGTCAAATGTCTTTACGTGTAACTGGACAAATGTCCACCTTCACATGTCTTTTTGCTGTCAAATCTTTACTGATTTGCATGAATAACATTCAAGAAGACGCTTACTGGACTGAAGCAGCTCGGCTTTACTTGATTCTCCATCAGCCGTTTTTAGAAAAATCAGTGCGTCTCAAATCAGATCATCAGGAGCTTTTGAGGAACGTTTGTTTCCAGAAGCTTTACTTTCACTGTTCCTCGGCGGAGGAATGATCTTCACAAGCCTCCAAAACATCTCGCATCTTCTGAGGAGCGTTTGTTTCTTCATCTCTCAATCAGCATTGGATTGCATTGCATTATATGTTTGGATCATTTCAATCTTTCATCTTATTGTTGGAGAGAGAGAGGGACGATTGTTATCTGATATGAAGATCTCATTGGTTTACATTACAAGCATCAGAATTTCATCACACTTTGTCTGCATAAATATCATCATCTGCACCAAATTGCCTTCATATTCTCATTAAATCCTGCTATATGAGGCTGATGGGTCAAATATGATACTCAACAAAAACACACATGCAAACTTTATATTTTGTCTAAAGTTTCAATAAATGATTCCAAAAACAGACTATTATTTGGTATGTCAGGCTTTACAGGGTTAAAGTTAGTTGTTGTCTGAGATGTCTGTGTTGTTCCTCAGGACGAGAGTCACACTGAGTGGGTTTCCTGCGTGCGTTTCTCTCCCAACAGCAGTAACCCCATCATCGTCTCCTGCGGCTGGGACAAGATGGTCAAGGTGAGAGCCGAGTGGAGTTTAAGGGTGTTTTCTCTTGCTTTGTTCTGAAACTATGTCTTAAATTGTAACCATGTTGCATTTTCTCCTTGGTAACATTTCAAAATGTATGTATTCAAGTCACATGAGTAAACTGTCCTCTGATTGGTCAGAATGCACCTAATGTTTAGGTCCTGAAATCAAGATAGATTGGCAGGTTAGCGCTGTGGATTAACCGACACGCATGCATATAAATGCAGTTTATTTTTTTCCTACAACATCAGACTCAAGCATTTAAACACCAGCCTTTAAATCAGCATGCTTTCATAGGTTCTTGAGGAACGTAAACGAGGACAGTTTTTTCAGTCGTAGTGTTTTGTCTCTTCCAGGTGTGGAATCTGGCCAACTGTAAGCTGAAGACCAATCACATCGGACACACCGGGTTCCTGAACACCGTCACCGTCTCCCCTGATGGATCCCTCTGTGCCTCTGGAGGAAAGGTCGGTTTCACTGATTTGGGGTCAATATCTGAACCTAGGATGCATTTCTTGTAGATAAAGTCATATAGACCAGGTTTTCAAACTGGAGCCTGCAAGGGAGTACTATGGAGTCAATGAAAAAAGGTCATCGGAAAAAAAAAAAAGAGGTCACACTTTATATCAGGTGGCCTTAACTACTATGTACTTATGCACTTATTGTGTTCATACTGTATTGCAAAACACTTTTGCTGCTATTGAGGTGGGATACGGGTAAGGTTAGGGACAGGTTTGGTGGTCTGGGTTGGTTTAAGGGTGGGTTAAGGTGTAAGGGATGGGTCAACAATGTAATTATAAATGTAATTACATATAGATATTTTAAAAAATATAAGTACAATGTAAAAACATGTATGTACACAATAAGTGCATTGGACCAAATGATTAATTTAAATGTAAGTACACAGTAGTTAAGGCCAATATAAAGTGGGACCAAATAAAATGCTTCTGGGTCTTTATACATGAAAATATATAACTGCTTTTTAAATTTTAGGATGGGTATCCCTTATTAGCTAAAACTAAAACCATTGACAGAAAAAAATATATTAATTGACATAAAAACTTATGTATGTATATAAAAATTGCAGAAACAACAAAATTATAAAAAATTAAAATGAAAACCATATCAAATCATATTTGTAAAAATATATATAATCTAATTCAAAATGTTTACAAAAGTTATAATGGTATATCAATAATACTAGTATAATACTGATCTGTGGCATCTAAAAGTTTGAATAGTGATCAAGGACCGAACCGTTTCAGCTTCATCTAGGCCAGTGACTGATATTGAGTTTTTGCCTGTGTCCTCGTTATGCTAGATGACTTTATCGTTAGGATGGAGGTTTGACGTTCTCTGTGTCTCTGTGTTCAGGACGGACAGGCCATGCTCTGGGATCTGAACGAAGGCAAGCATCTGTACACGCTGGACGGCGGTGATGTCATCAACGCGCTCTGCTTCAGTCCCAACAGATACTGGCTGTGTGCCGCCACAGGACCGAGCATCAAGATCTGGGTACCATCAGCTCTCTGTCCTAAACACACCCCTTAATGACTGGATTTACACATTTATCTTGGCTGGATGGTGTCTGTTTGGTCATGCTCTAATTTATTGTGGTGTTTCACACTTTTTACCTCATATATGTGACCCCGGACCACAAAACCAGTCATAAGGGTCAATTTTTTAAAATTGAGATTTATACATCATCTGAAAGCTGAATAAATAAGCTTTCCATTGATGTATGGTTTGTTAGGATCGGACAATATTTAGCTGGGATACAACTATTTGAAAATCTGGAATCTGAGGGTGCAAAAAAATCATAATATTGAGAAAATCACCTTTAAAGTTGTCCAAATGAAGTTCTTAGCAATGCATATTACTAATCAAGAATGAAGTTTTGATATATTTACGGTAGGAAATTTACAAAATATCTTCATGGAACATGATCTTCTCTTAATATCCTAATGATTTTTGGCATAAAAGAAAAATCTATAATTTTGACCCATACTGTATTTTTGGCTATTGCTACAAATATACCCCAGCGACTTAAGACTGGTTTTGTGCTCCAGGGTCACATATCATAACTCGGTTTCAATTATATATGTAGTTTGCGAACTTTGTCATGCTGGACGTTCAGCTAGTATTTGGATTTTTCATATCTGCATTATTCATGGAAAAACATTCAAAGATTCATTGAAAATCATTGCAAATACATTTAAAATTTAAAATTGCTAAAGTGTATAAGAGTTGGTGAGTTCAATTCTTTTTGGTAAATCAGTTGTGAATTATTTGTTGTGAATCAATTGTTTTTGACTAGTGATTTCAAATAATCAACATTGAAAATCATTACATTACATTTTAAATGAAGAAAGATGGCATTAAAGCTGGTAAGTTTAATTTATAACCATGAATCGATTCAAACAGTCTTAAAAAAAAAAGAGACTAATTTAATGCTTCATTTGCCACTACTTAAAATTGTTGTTTTGTCTGGTGATTTCAGTGAATCGACATGTATTACAATCATTTTCAGTGGTGATTGATTGAAATCACAAGACAAAATTGACATTTGTAAGTGCTGAATAAATAAATCATTCAGTTGACAGTTTGAACCGATTCACCTAAATTAATTAACTCGCCAGCTCTAATGCCATTTATGTTCATTTTAAATTTTGCATGTATTGCAATGATTTTCAATGTAAAATGAACAAAGTTGGAATTACAGCTGCTGACTTCAACTAACATAGCTGGATCATTTCAAACCGTCAATTGACTCCACTTAATGACGTTTATTATCCTATATCAAAATGCTTTCATTTTTAATACAAATTCTGAAATATCATACACTAATGATCATTTCGTGAATAACTGTGGAAACGCTGATTTTGAACTAGATTTTTACTTGCATTTTGAATCTACTTGAATGAATATGAATATTTGGCTTTCGGAGGGTTTGATTTGCTGTACATTTGCACCCCAGTCGCTCTTCTCTCTCATTACTGTCATGTCTCTCTGTCTCTCCACAGGATCTGGAGGGAAAGATCATCGTTGATGAGCTCAGACAGGAAGTCATCACCACTAACAGCAAGGCTGAGCCGCCCCAGTGCACGTCTCTGGCATGGTCTGCTGACGGACAGGTGAGAGCTTCCCGCAGGCCACAGTCACCTGTGTGTGTGTGTGTGTGTGTGTGTGTGTGTGTGTGTGTGTGTGTGTGTGTGTGTGTGTGTGTGTGTGTGTGAGAGATGAGCTTATTCTGCAGATAATCAGTGTCAGTGTGGATGCTGGATCTCTGTGTGATCGGTGGCATTGTGTGCTATGTATAATCTTAAATATAAAGCAATTGGACAAACAAAAAGAGTTGTATTAATTACACTCTATTTATTTTTCTCAGACTCTCTTTGCTGGATACACAGACAACCTGATCAGAGTTTGGCAGGTGACCATCGGAACCCGATAAAGATGTACATTTCCAAGAACAGAATGCAAAATATGGAAAATTGAATAATAAAAAAAAAAAAGATAACAAAATTAAACTGATTTTGTCCTTGTTAGTATTTTTCTCATGTATTGATACCAATTTGTACTACATCAGTTCACCACAGTTATTCTTTATCTAATAAAAATCTATCATATGTTAATTTACATGTTATATTACTCGTGATTTAATATGATCTACTTGATGTATATACAGTATGAAAAAGATGGATTCTGTGAATCCTGTAGCAATTATTAATCAGTTTATGTGCTGTCTGATTATGTTTGTTACTTAAAATGTTGCTGATTTTGAGTTAAATATATGATTTGTTTTTGTTTAGTACTACAGTAGCACTTTAATATTACTATTTCAGCAACCTAAGATCCAGGAATATTTGTATGACCCTCAATTTGGAGCGTTTTGTTATAATAACAATTTAATAATTTACCTTTCACTAAAATACAGATTTACATCATGCATTTATATCATGCATCGGATCCGTTCATGAAAATGTCTGTTAATATGCCCATATATTATGTCCAGGATTAAGCAATAACCGGTTTTGGTCTCTGCAAACCATTAAAAAATTGTTACAGTATCTTGTTTTTAAGAAAAACATATTGACTGAAATTTGGGTGGTACTTAAGTTATAGTAATGATGTTCAAAAAACCATACCGTAATAATTGATCGTGAAAATTGTCTAAAAAAGTCACGGAAAATTCGAAAATGAATGTAATATGTTCTTGTTGTGCTCAGCTCTGCTAGAATTTCCTCTTTGTGAGTGCAGTCCTTCATCGGCGACTGGTGGAAATCGTTCAAATCGATTGGGAAGCCTAACAAGTTTTATTTTTTTAAAGCAGTACTGGATATTATATCGTTTTATACACGCATATATTCGTTGTGTTTAATTGCACAACACCTTCACCATCGTGTTTTATAGTGCACGCGCTCTTAAACATCTCGAGCTTGACCGTTCGAGCGTACAACAGAAAAGAAGTGCGCAGGAGGAAACCATAATGGGCGGTGCTTCCCCGTCTCTGACCAATCAAAGATCGCTATCGTTGCCTGGTCAAACTGTGTCGTCCAATCACAGCCCGTTTTATTCCACCGGGCTCATCCGGTACTATATAGGTGGCCACGAGTTGGTACTGTAAGCGAGAGTCCATCTTGGAAAGCGGCTTTTTCAGCGCCAATATTTTACAGTAAGCCGGTTCATTTGAATTTAATTCGCGTGGTTAGTTGTGTTGGGCTAGTTTATGTTTTACGAGAATACGTGTAAGACACCGTTTTAGACGTAAAAGCTTGTTTAGTGCGTTCGGCGTAGCTGAAAGAGATTGCAAACGCGATCGCTTAGCATTGCATGCTGCCTTAGCTTTCTTTACGCGGCATGAATGAATCTTTGTATTTGTTTGTTTTGAGCCACATGCGTTTTATACGTCTCGAACACACTTTTAAGCCTGATTTCGTTTATTTGTTTGTGCTTACAGCAAGCTAAGACTGAAATTGAGCGTTTGCGTTGAATCCGATGGCGTAACCATGCCGCTACTCTATTATTCTAGCATTTACCGTAGTATCTCGCGTTGTGAAACTAAATCAAATCATTTCTAATCCAAAGGTAATCTAAAGCTACCAAAATGGCCGACGCAGAGCACCAGTTCATGGAAACCTCCGAGAACGGGAATGAGGAGAGTCTGAACGGAGCAGAGCTCGCAGAGGAGGCCGCGGATGAGGAGAACGGAGCCGGCGAGGGAGGACAGATCGACGCCAGCAAGGGCGAGGAAGATGCCGGGTGAGAAGATTGAGCGCTTTATTACGTTTTCATGCTTAATGTAGACCTTTCGTTTTAAGGAGTTTCTGTTGGCGCCGTGTCTTTGTTAATAGAGGGGGGTGGGGTGGGTTTCTGGTTCGGTTCTTGTGTCCGGTTATTGTGCTCATTGTTGGAAACGAGGGTTGTTTGGGGTTGAATCCCTCGCTGGCGGGTGGCAGCAGATGTTTGATCTGCCGATACACGACGCGAGCGCAGTAACTGACCTTACAGCGGTGAAATCGCAAACACACAGTCGAAAGTCGGTTTATTAAACCAAACAATGGAACCCCTTTTCATCCGCATGGTAATTAGCTTCATTAACATTAGCCGAAAGACTGTTTATGGTTGCCAAGCTACTGGTTGAAGTGGATACGAGCTCGTCCAATCAGATTTCAGAATCGGACCTATAGCGCGCAATAGTCCCCGCCCACTTCTCAACTGGTTCAAGATTTTTTTTTCTCTCCCTCCATTCGTTTTTCCATAGGGATTTTTGAATTGTCTTACAGGCAATAAATCATACCAACCAGCTTTGAATTGTGAGTCACGAAAATAAAATCTGACAGAATGTCTATTTGGCAGCTTTAATGAGGGGAAGAACTACAATCAGGTAACTCGTTATGAATGACAATTGAGTTAAAGGACTGTGAAAATATAAAACTTGTTTTAATAAGGTTATTTTTGTGTTTATATAGTCGGTGTTTACTGCAGAATTTGAGTTTTTGATGCTTTTTTCTGTTTGGTGGGCATCTCTCTGTAGAGTTATGGTTAATGTAGTTATTCACTGGGAATTCTTTGCCAGTTGAAGTGTGTGTGTGTGTGTGTGCTGATGGCTTTAATGAAAGCATATCACTGATTACCAACCTTGTAGGTCTGTTTTTAACAGTTTACAAGTTATTCCATTACGGAGAAAGTCATTGGATTTTTCATGTATTTTTATCTTTGAATTATTGTACAGCACTTTGGTACACAGTGTTTAATGTGCTTTAAAAAAAAAATTACTTTGCAGTCTTTTTGTCTCTGTTGCAAGATTGCTTTTAGTTAGTGGTTCAATACAGGCTGGCATCAACTTGTTTTATTCTCTTGTGCAGTAAAATGTTTGTTGGAGGTCTCAGCTGGGACACCAGTAAGAAAGACCTAAAGGACTACTTCTCAAAGTTCGGTGAGGTGACGGACTGCACCATAAAGATGGATTCAAACACCGGCCGGTCGCGAGGGTTTGGGTTCATCTTGTTCAAAGATGCAGAAAGTGTGGACAAGGTACGTATGCTTTCGCTTCCCTTCAATCCAAACGCTTGCTTGGTGGCAGACGTTCACGTCTCTTCTTTTGAAAGGTGCTGGAGCAAAAGGAACACAGGCTAGATGGCCGACAGATCGATCCCAAGAGAGCCATGGCCATAAAGAAAGAGCCTGTCAAGAAGATCTTCGTCGGTGGCCTTAACCCTGAAACCACAGAAGAGAAGATCCGTGAATACTTCGGGGCCTTTGGAGAGGTGAGTTTAAATCCATTGTGCATGGAAACACTTGTTTTTGTCTTCTGATTTTTATTAATGCTGTATCGATTGTGATGCTTGCAGATCGAAACGATTGAACTTCCAACGGACCCAAAGACGAATAAAAGGAGGGGCTTCGTCTTCATCACGTTCAAGGACGAATCTGCCGTCAAAAAGATCCTGGAGAAGAAATACCATAACGTTTGTGGGAGCAAGGTAACGAATGACCTTGTACGTGTTTTACTCCAAAATCTTTGCAATAGATGCATAGTTACGGTGGGTTGATTTGTGGGTTAAAGTTACAGTGTGACGTGTGTGTATATATTGTGGCAGCTGGTTTTTCCCATGGGATTTAACAAAAAGGGGGGCATCTGCATTTCACAGTTCTGACCTTTCTTCAGAATTGCAAGATATGAATGCAGTATTGTGAAGGAAATGTCAGTTCTTGGCGAGATGCAGTTACCTATAACTTTGTGGTGGAAACAAAACGTATTGCAACTGAGGGTTTTTTTTTTTTTTCCCCTTCTCTCAGTAGCAAGAGAGGAGGGAAAATAAACTCAATTGCCAGGAGAAAGTCCAAATTGTAAAATCTCAATTATGATGATGATTTAATTCTATTTACAAATTTTTACTGTTAAATTATAAATATTTTATCTTCCTTAAATTGAAAATGGAGAGTTGAGGAGTCATAACAACTTTTTTATTTATTTTTTTTTTTTTTAAATTTACTATTTTATTATATTCAATTGACATTTTTAGATGGTCACAATTAAGCCCCCCCTGCAATTACCATAGTGGGGGGTGTGTTGTTGTTTGTTTTTTTTTTTTTTTTTTTTTTTTTTTTTAGGCTGTTAAAGCTTGGCCTTGCTCTCATCTGTTTGTGTCTCTGATTTGATTTCAGTGCGAGATCAAAATCGCCCAGCCCAAGGAAATCTACCAGCAGCAGCAGTATGGTGCCCGCGGGGGTTTCGGAGGTCGCGGCAGGGGTCGCGGGGGTAAGCAGTGTGCTTTAGTAGCTTATTACACTTCTATAAACCCCAGTCTCAGTCATTGACCTAATGGCGTCTATCTCCTCAGGTCCAGGCCAGAACTGGAACCAGGGCTATAACAGCTACTGGAACCAGGGCTACGGGAACCAAGGCTACGGCTACGGTGGACAGCAGGGTTATGGCGGTTACGGAGGCTATGGCAACTACGACTATTCCTCTGGCTACTATGGATATGGTGGTGGTTATGACTACAGTAAGTCCACAGCTTCCAGACGCTCTTATAATCATACTGGTATCACTTCCATGTTCTGTCATTCACACTAGGGATGGGCATTTCAGGCAAAAATAATATTCGAAAACATGCATGGGGTACAGTACACTACACACCCATAAACAGAGAGAGGGAGAGAGACCATTAACACCTTTGATCTGTATGTTAACAAGCTGTTTAATACATTATTAGGGAATAGGCTCTTAACTTAAGCTATATAATTGTAATGTGCTGAAACATTTATAAAATACAACCGTATGACGGCACTTATTAACATAACAGTCCGTCGGTTAGCATAAATCAATTGCTCATAAGGCTGCCAGGACATCAAAAATGAGTACGAACATCCCAGATAGCAAGCACATTCTGGCTGAAATGTGGCACTGTCTGCTCAGTCTTGGCATTGGTGAGAAGATAATGGGCCAGAGCCGTGCCAACTCTACAAAACACTTCTGACAGGCGGCTTTTCTCTATGGGCCGATCTCTGCTGAAAGCTGTTGTACTTGCAGCAGGCCCACACTCAGTGTAGTTGTGTATTTATTTACCTTCGGCCCGAGTTCGAAGTTTTGTTATGGACGGGCCACTGCTAGCACTAGATTACGGAAATCACTGATTTCAAATCAGCTGCCTGAGGAAACAGTTTGGCGGTTAAATCCTGACTCAAATCTACAGTGTGTGCGTGAGCATAGATATGCGCATGAGAATGTGGTGTTCTTGTTGTCTTTGACCGTTTTTAGGTGCGTTATCAGCAGCGCCTCCCTCTGGTTACACGAATGCGTCACCACCACATCAGCGCCGAAAGCATGAATTCTTTAATAAAAAAAAATTCCTATAGCCTATTCGATTAGTTGATTTAATAAAATATTCGAAAATCGTGACCCATCCCTAATTCACACACTTTATTTTCTCCAGACCAGGGCGGTACAAGCTATGGGAAAACACCAAGACGTGGAGGCCACCAGAGTAGCTACAAGCCATACTGATCATGCAGAACAGGTAGTGTGTGACTATCAATGGATAAACGTGTTTGTTTCCTTATTCTTGCTTACTTGGGGTTTAAGAAACACTACTTAGAAATATTGATTTGACTGCACTGACACTATCAAATGAGAAGAACTTGAATTGAGCTTGATGCCGCTTTTATTCAGAGCTGATTTCTGCAGATCTTGCAGCCTTTTTTTTTTTTTTTTTTTTTTTAACCCCCAAGCTTTCACAAATGAAAGCTTTTATAGTCTTAGCACTAAATGTGGCATGCATTGGCAAAAGTGTTTGCTGTTTTCCAGTACAAATATCTGAACATATCTGTGCATTTTCTAACATTTGTTTGGAATTGTTTACAAATCCTTGTAAAGGGTTTAAATGGACGATTGATGGAATATTTTGCTTAACTTTTAATCTGTGCATGCAGAACTCTTTCTCAATGTTTACCATCCTGCCACTGACCATGTCTGTTTGTTTCTCATCAGGACTAAAGTATTCCCAAAAACCAGGAGTCTGACCGTGACGACGACGACAGCAGTTCACACACCTGCGGGCTCTTTCCTTTTACCGGATGAGATCATGACCCATTTGTACAGAACAGATGAATAGGGGAAGCAATGTCACACTTCCACATTTTTATTTTAATTTTATTTTCCTTTTGTCCACATTTCCAGAGATGGAAGTGTTATTTTTACTGTACTTTTTGGTACCTTTTTTGAATAATGTATTGTATGGTTGTATTTTACATGTCTACTGGATTTGCCACATGAGGTTCGGGAGCTGCCAGAGCTTTTGAAATAAAACAATTTTGAGTAAATTTTTCTCAATGTTTCCAGATGCTTGTTCTACTTCCTGTTGTTGCATAGCGTAGGAGAGCCGTTTAAAACACCAGAGTCCCGTGGATGTCAGCGTTTTGGGTAATGCATCTAATAGTGACTAGAAATGTCCACTTTTGTTGCTTTGATTTTAAACTTTTTGTTTGTTTCTTTTTAACTTGCTTTCTCCATTATAATGCTTAAGTTGAATCTTTTTGTCAATTAGGATATTTGCTAGCGACCAGCAATGTTGCTCATTGAAATCTCATTCCTATAGTGTTTTTGGTAGAAATAAATGATTTGTAAGTTTTTGGAAGTGTTCTTGTTTACTGGCTAACATTAATGTTAATTTGTCAATCTTAATGGTTTAAATGTTGACTTTTGCTGTGACCAATTTCAAGTTGAGTTATGGCGATTTTGCCAAAACTCCTTTTGATTTCAAAACCCTGTTAACTTTGCATTAACTACTTTATGGTAAACAACAGATTCTTACATTCTGTTTTAGTCCACAATTGTAAAATTCTTATTTTTCCAAAAGTGTGAAATATATATTCTGTGAATGAGGCTTTTATTTATTAGCTGCCACAAGGGAATAACATGCAAAATACAGTATAACTGTGCAACAAACACTTTTTTATTTTTAAAGTGGTTTCATACTAAATGGAAGTTTGCAGTGCAAACAGAATTTCATACTGCTATAAGAATTATAACAATTTAAGGCCTGAAAGATTCTTAAATCGGAGCTGAAAGTCTTAAATTCATAAAGTCCTGGTATGTTGCATGAACTGCAAAAAAACTACTATTTCTGTCTTGTTTTCTGGTTCAGATATAGTACTTTTACTTGAAATGGAAAATAAGGAGTAGTCTTGTTTTCCAAGAAGTTTATGCTTGAGACAAAAGCAATTATGTCAATGGAGTATGGAAACTTTCTTTTTTCTCTTTTTTTAATTTATTTATTTATTTTTGATTAAGTTGATTTTCATCCCATTGGCTGATATTTGTTCTTGTTTTGATCAAACTCACTTCATTTTGATCGTTTTCTCGGAAAATAAGACTCTTGTCATTTTTATTCTCAAACGAATCTTTTGCACTGGAAAAAGGGACATAATATAGCATATCACTGTTTGAAAAGTTTAAAGCGTAATGAAAAATATTCAACTTAACTGTTTTTAGTAATGTATATTATGCACCATTTTATACACCTTCAGAATCGTTTGAGCGAATCGATTCATTTGATTATCGCTTAATACGTTTTACGTGTTATTTATTCACATGTTTTAAAGAAATATTTAAATACTGCTATTAATGACTATGTTTTCGGTTAAATCAAATGTTGCGTCGTACACCATGCACATCACAGTTTTACTCCTAAACAAAGCTCGTACCGGTGAAATGTGATTCAGTTCGCTCGAATCATCTAAAGAACCGGTTCATATGAACGATTCAGTTTGGCATTGGAATCGGTTGACTTGTGGGAAAAGTAAACACGCGGTTGAGTTGCAAGAAGAATAAAAATATAGATTACAAAATAAGCAGAAAGTTTATGGATGGAGGCCAGAGGAGGTTTAGGATATGTATGACTCAATTTCACCAACGAAAGGTGAGATTAACGAGCTATATAACCAGGTGAGGTAAAATTTTGCACATGTGATGGGAAATCACAGAACACGTGTTCAATACGCTGTCATAATTAATTGCGATATACATTAAAGAGTCAATTAACTAGCATGGGACTGATTTATATACGTTTGTTTACCTGAAACAAACTCAACAAGGACTCATGTTCCGCAGTTTTCAGGTAACGGTAAACCGTTTTTTTTATTTTTGAATGTAGTGAGAAATGTAGTGTTATATTTTCCTTAAGCAAATAATTTTAATTATATATTTTGTATACAGCAAAGAACAGTGTGGGGAAAAAATGTTAAACTTTTGAATTTATAATTTTTGTTATGTGTATTTTACCTTGATTTACAGTAGAGGGCGCTAGATATCAATAAAAGAGGTGGCATACATAAAATACATATTGTATTTAAATGAACGGAAAATTACATTTTGATTAATTTTAATTTTAAGACTGTATTTTTTTTTGTAATTGTTAATGCCCCATTTTTTATTTTTTAACTCTGATCACTGAATTAATTCTAGTTGTGTTGAAGCAATCTAATGTAACCTAGTAATCATACTATAAATCTTTTAATCATTCAAGACATTCAGAGAATTTGTCTTATATTTATATAAAATAAGTTTGTTCTCATCTTTCTGGTAATTCAAATAATTTATAATGGTTTCATTTGATCAGTTTGAGATGCTGGCAGTAAACATGCAGTTGTTACATGACATTAATTGTCAGAAAATCTTCTTCTCAGACTAAGACTAATTTAAATTGAATCTAATAGCAATCCTACTTTAAACATTCTTCACAATTCAAAACAGCATTAGTATGTGTTTGGGAAACTGGCTCAAATTGAAGCGTAGTTCTAGCGTGTGGGTTTAGATTACTCACAGAGATGGTTAATTGTGCCAGAGAGGGCTGTCTGTTGGATCCTCACCGCCTTGTGTCATAACAAACTACCGCATGCTATGATTTCAGAGTAATTTTAGGTTGAGGTAAGTTAGCCGTTAAAGATCTGCTCCATCATCCAGAAAGCTGGACGTTTAGGAGGGAGAATGAATCTGTACCCTCGAGTATGGCATTTAACGTTAAAATACTCTCTAAAGAGACCTTTAACGCACTTGACCTCATCACTGCAGATAAAAGCCTCATTAAATGACCCGCTTCTGCAGAGTCGCTTTTGTCAGATTTCCAAGAAAGAAATGAGCCATAAAAAGACACAGGGTTCTTGAAAAAAGCTTTTTTTTTATTGTTATTCCAGTTCTTTGATTCTGTTTACCAGGGATTAATCTAATATACAAATACCACACACATTTATAAAAATGACTTTCACTGAAATTGTTCTTGTGTTAAAGAGGAGTAAAGTGCATATCTCAGACATGTTCTGTGATTTTTTCTTTTCTTTTTTTTTTTTTTTGTATGTTTTTAAATCTTTAAGAAATATCAATATATCGTAACCAATGTTAAAACATCATCAAACAAATAGTGCAAGTAAGTTCCCACCAGTCGCCACAGAAGGGCTTCATATATATATATATATATATATATATATATATATATATATACACACACACACACACGTCTTTAAGCACCTTCATTGTTCATGGCCATTGAAACATCTTTGCATTTTGCACACCAAGATAAAAACATCTTAAATGTCTTGTGTCTTAAAATTTCAGATGATTTTAATTCTCATTTGGAGTACTTGTGCATTTTGTTTTGTGGGTGTTTTAGAAGTTAAAAGTCTTGAAGGGGGTATTTTATGCTTTTTTATTACTGTATTGTTTTGATTTCAGAGGGTTTGATGTCAAATATCGTACACTGCATTGACACATTCTCTCTTGATTGAAAACAGATAAACCGGAACACAAATGTGTTAGTGTCTTTATAAAACATCTTAGTAAAATATAGCCAAGGCTTATTTAAATATGCATAAATAGCATGAAAATATGTTTAGTTTCAGTTTAAACGTTGCTGGATTACTCAAGCCATTCAGATGAGGAACGGTATCAAAGTTGTGGATGTTTTTCCCCCCCTGTTTTTCCTGTACACGACAAGCACCTCCAAGACACTTCATATGTGAAAAAGACTGCTTTGCAAACAGATTGGATTTCAAGTTTGTTCTTTAACAACACATCTTTGGATGTTTTACAATAGAAACACTTACAATAATGAACAATTCCACTGTAGAACCTGAAAGCCATCTATACAAATTATTATTTTAAACAGCATTCGATTTAATCAAGGGTCAATTTGAAATGCACAATATAAATAATTATAAGAAAAAAATAACTTGCAGGATTTCTCTTTTTCTCTAATTGCATGATTAACTGCAGATTGATTTGACATCGCATCATAATGTGATATTTTGGCTGTAAAAAATTGTTTTTGTTAAAAAAATGATTTGTAATCCTGAGAGTTTTTCTGATTAATTTTGTCTTTGTGGTTTTTGTGGCAATTCTAAAAAAAATAATTGAACCACTTTTGTATTTTGCATAGTGGATTACGACGTGTAAATTTGTAGTTTTCCTTGTGTTTAGGATTTAGCTTCACTGAAAACTGTTTAATTAGAAAACCTGTTAGTTAATACAATGCGAACATCAAAGCTTCTAGCTTATTCAGCAGGACTTTTTTTTTTTCTTTCTGCATACCTGATTGTCAAATTTTTGCATTCGATTTTCACATACTCCATTGCACTGAACAGTCTATGAGCGCATCACCCTTGTTAGCAAACGCTGAAGCATCAAAAACAGCTTTAACAAATGCACATCCAAGATATTAACAAATCTAGTCATTTAAAAAGCATTTAAAATCCCTGTCATCCCATATGGAAGCTGACTTATGAAACAAACAAACAAAACAAAAAAATGTAATTCTCATTTAATATTACAGAGTCTGAACCCGGTTCGTAAAGACTTTGTGGCGTCCGAAGCGAGCAGCTGTTTCAAGGAATTAACAAGTCACTTTGCGGCCTCGGGAATGGGCGGAGCTCGTTCCAGTCTCACGGCCCAGGGGTCAGAGGTCGCCGAATAGAAAGGCGGGTGTGGCAGAACGTCCTCCGTCGCCACTGTGAAAGCAAACATGCCCCGCTTTCTGTTCACATCCTCTGAGATGAGCTTCCTGTCAGTCTCTCGGCTGTCACCGTCGATGTCCTCCAGCGTTTTTCCTCCCGTAGGCTGCTGTTTTGCCAGCAAGGGGGCGCCACCGGCGGCGGGAATCCGCATGGTCCTGTCCGCTTGGAGGGCGTTGGGATCTGGAGGGAAGAGGAAGTTGGTTGACCTCCAGGCGGAGGGCTTTCGGCCCCGTCGCGGGCGCGAGACGCGGCAGCTCTGCCGTTTAATGTGCCGGTGAAGGTGGTCGGAGCGCGTGAAGCTCTTGTAGCAGTGCTCGCATTGGTACGGCCGCACGCCGGTGTGGATGCGCAAGTGGTTCTTCAGGTCGTAGTTGTGAACAAATTTAGAGTTGCAGTGCAGGCAGATGTACGGCCTCTCGCCGGTGTGCTTGCGCATGTGAATCTTCAGCTTGTCTTGCCTGAGAAAGACAAAATCAGCAATTAAAGGAACAGTTCACCCAGAAATTACCCAAAAATGGATGCTCTGCAGTGAATGGGTGCCGTCAGAATGAGAGTCCAAACAGCTGATAAAACATCACAATAATCCACACCACTCCAGTCCATCAGTTACTGGAGAAGACAAAAGCTGCATGTTTGTAAGAAACAAATCCATCATTAAGATGTTTTTAACTTCAAAGCCTCACTTCTGGCCAAAATGTGCATCCATAATCCATAATAACTCTTCCTCCAGTGGAAAAAGTCCTCACATCAAAAGACAGACTGTTTTGTAAACGGTGCTTGATCTGTGCAGATTTCTCTCCTGATTCAGACTTTTTCACTAGGGAAAGCAATGTTATGGATCATGGATTGTATTTTAGCTGGAAGCAATGGTTTGAAGTTAAAAACATCTTGATGGATTTGTTTTTTACAAACCTGCAGCTTTTCACTTCATAAGATATTAACTGATGGACTGGAGCGGTGTGGATTATTGTGATGTTTTTATCAGCTGTTTGGACTCATTCTAACGGCACCCATTCGCCGCAGAGGATCCATTGCTGAGCAAGTGATATCTAAATTTATCTGCATCTCATCTACAAACTCATCTTCGTCTTGGATGGCCTGATTGCGATTACATTTTCAGCAAATTTTCATTTTAGAGCGAACTATTCGTCTAAGTTTGGGTTTTGAGGTTATTCTGCATACCTGTAAGAATCCCTGCAAAACCTCAAGGCGCACCATGCACGCAGAAAAGCGTACATGCATGCAGAAAAACAAACAAGCAGGTGTACGCCTTCGTACTTGAAAAGCAGACAGCTGCAAGTTGCTCAATAGCAGCAGCGACAGAAAAACCCAAAAAACACGAAAACCGGATTTAGTGTTCCTGTTATGTGGTATCCAGATGAGTTATCCAGAAGCTCAGAAGCCTTCGTTTGATCTATTTCTCAGTCTAGATCTCACTCATCGAAATTTCATTCCTCTACAGAGCGTTTGAGCCCAAAAGTGAAATGTAGGTCTTATATTAACATCACTACGCTTTGGCTTTTATTACAGTGTGGAAACCTCATGCGGCTCCGACCACAGTGATGCATAAAGTGTTTCACAGCAGGTTTGTCCTTATGATGCTGCTCTAGTTTTCATGTGCCGTTTCATTGTTGTAATACTGAAGCTTAGCTCTTCAGCTTCAAAGAGGCTATTTATTCTAGTAGACAGTCAGTGTAATTTGTTTGAGGGGAAAAGTTTGCTGGCTTACATGACAGCAAGTCAGAATTCTTTCTCGTAAATCTGTCATTGTAAAACATTCT
Source organism: Acrossocheilus fasciatus (assembly GCA_036784905.1). Taxonomy (NCBI): domain Eukaryota; kingdom Metazoa; phylum Chordata; class Actinopteri; order Cypriniformes; family Cyprinidae; genus Acrossocheilus; species Acrossocheilus fasciatus. The sequence goes on from CM071958.1 coordinate 3,240,899, forward strand.
TTGTCTTCTTCAGTATGTCTGCTCTTTTTTAGTGACTGTTCATTTTAAAGTGCTATTCTTGTACTCTATCTGCTTGAATTGATGTTAAAAACAGTCCTGATGTTAAAGGGATAGTTCGCCCAAAAATGTACATTTTGATGTGGCTTTGGAACCCATTGACTTCCATTGTACGGACAAAAACATTTTTCAAAATATCTGCTTTTGTGTTCTACAGATAAAGGAAAGTCATAACATTTTTGGAACGACATTAGGGTGAGTAAATTCTGACAATATTTACATTTTTGGATTATGCAAATCCAGATTGTGGTACTTCATGATCCGATCGTCTCCTTTTCATCTCATCATTCCCATCAACTATCACTTTAAATAAAAGTTCATAATAGTAATTTAATAAAAATATAATGAAATAAAATCATAAATCATACAATTAAAAATAGTAGATAATAAAAATAGTGAAATTAAGTGCTAAACGTGAATTTTAATAATTAGAAGAAAGATATAGCCACCATCATTCCCATCAACTATCACTATAATTAAAAGTTGCAAAAAAAAATTGAAATTTAGTAGTAATTTTAATAAAATGTAAGAAAAATAAAATATTAAAATTGTAAATAATAATTTTAATACTTAAAAGTATATAAAATATACAATATCAACTATCACTATAAAGAAAGGTGGCAAAAGTTTTAATAGTTATTTAATAAAACAATAATAAAACAAAATTGTAAATAATACATTTATATGTTAAGTAATTACTAATTTAATTGTTATAATAATACAATCGTTGTTTTAATTGTAATTTAATAATACTTTTTAAATGAATATACTATAAATAATCGATTAAAACAAAAATTCAATTTAATAATTTTATAAAAAAACAACTTATATATACTAAAGTAGTAAAGTATACTTGACTAGTGTCACTTCATCTTCTCTCATTTGTGCTCTTTACCTAGGATCGAGGGCTCAAGTTTGTGTCACCTTAACCCGACTCACCTGGTGAAGCGGACCTCGCAGATGTTGCACATGTAGGGCTTCTCTCCGGTGTGTGTTCGCATGTGCCGTGGCAGTTTTCCCGCTCCTTGAATCACCTTGTTGCAGATGGGGCACTGCTGTGACGCCTTGGGCTTCATCTTCCTCTCCTCCTCCAGCTGCCACGGAGGAAACAGCGTCCCGAGATGGGAGGCGGAAAGAAAACTCAGGTAGGACCGCAGTTCCGCTCCTTCTTTGATCTGACCGAGGCTGGGGTCAGAGGTTATTCCCAACCCTGGACTCATGAAGTCTTTGAGGAAGTCTCTGTGCAGGATAGGGTTTGTGGGCTCATCCTTCAGCTCTTCTTTGATGACTTCTTTCTTGACCGCAAGGTCCAAAGGGCCGTTTTCTAGCGAAGCATTGGGGAAAGGGTGGGAAGGGCGTCGGGGCTCCAGAATCTGAGGGTAGCCTGGGAATTCTGCTGCCCACATGGGAGGATAGAAGCCTGGGAGAAGGTGCGAGAATCCGGCGCCTCTTTCCAGGCCTGGCACTTTCGGATAGAGTCCCTCTTGAAGTAAAGACTCTATCGAGAAGTCCTTCAGCGCCCGGCCCTCCAATCCCTCCGGCCCTCTGGGCTTCTGGGCTTCCGGAGTGTCCGATTGGCGTCTTTGGGATTCTTGGCCATCCGGGTTTGGCGCTCCTTGTTGGGAGCTACAAGGTTGGCTGACTGTCCTCCCATTCTCCCAAACTTTGAGTTTCTCTTGGTTATCAGCCCCTTGTGTGGATTTCTCGCTGTTGTTGTCCTCAAATTCTCCATCTTTGGAGTCGACCTCCTCCTCCATTTCCTCCTCGTCCTCTTCATCCTCGTCTTCCTCGTCATCCCCCTCAAACTCCTCTCCTTCCGGAGGTCCGTCTCCTCCTCCTCGTTCTCCACCTCCTCCCGTGTCCATGATTTCAAGACACACGTTTATAATGCAGGGAATTTCCAGGAGCCTGGCGGCGCTCAGGATCTCCTTGACGTTGGATGCTGTGACCGTCAGCGTCGACGTGTACGCGAACTCCAGAATGGCCGTCAGCGATTCCGGCGCCACGAAGTCCAGCTCGTAGACGGCGTGCGTGTTGGAGTCCGGGCTGGAGCCGGTGGCCACTGTGAAGAGTTTTTTAAAGTACTGGCTGCAGGCGGCCAGGACGGAGCGATGGGTGCGGTACTCTTGGTCCCGGACCACTAGGATGACGTCGCAAAGCAGGCCATCCCGCCGCTGCTCGTTAAGACTGCACAAGATGTCGTTGCTGTGGTTCGGGAAGGGGATTCCGATCAGGTCCTCGTCTGTGTGCGCCATCCTCTCCGAGGAATCTGTGTGCAGGTAAAAAAAAGTGAAATCGGTCAGAGCTGTCGTGCATTAAAACAAGGCTGGGCGATAAATAGATATTTGTGACCCTGGACCACAAAACCAGTCATAAGGGGCGATTTTTTGAAATTGAGATTTATATATCATCTGAAAGCTGAATAAATAAGCTTTCCATTAATGTATGATTTGTTAAAATAGGACAGTGCAAAAATGATTTTTAATGATTTTTGGCATGAAAGAAAAATCTATAATTTTGACCCATACAATATATTGTTGGCTATACTTATGTATGTACTTATGTACTTATGACTGGTTTTGTGCTCCAGGGTCACATTTATCGAAACATGGATGAAGTCGCGTTTGCTAAATGCTGAAGCATCTGTTAAATGAATAAATGAAATTGTAAATGAATATTGAAGAATAATTCCATAATATTAATAATAGTTTTTTAAGTAAAATATTTAGCCTACATCTAGACGATCATCTAGCTCTTCACTACAAACCGACAAAAGAAAAGTTGACTTTTAACTTGACAGAAATGTATTACTACTGTAAAATGTATACTGAAAAAAATTGGTTTAAAACAATTTTCACTCAGAAATTGCTAGTGCATTCCACAAATAATTACAACGAAACAGCAAGTGACACGAATTAAATGTGAAATTTTGAAATAGAAAAACTGAAATAGTATATTTTTGTAAAACATACTTCAGTAATTTTTTATTTACAACTTTGAAAAATCATTTTTTACGGTGTACTTCTCCAATTATTATTATTATTATCATTATTATTTAGGGGATATCATGCAACCAAGATATTTTTTAAAAGTTTTAAAAGTTGTGTTTGGCAGCACTTTAATTGACAAAAACCCCCCCCCGCAAAGTTTGTTTTAAATTAATCATATTTTCATTTGATTGCATGTTAAAAAAAAATTATTAAATTCATTTCATTAGACACCGTTTTTGATTATACATTTGTAATAAATCATAAAACATAAAATTCCAGAAAAAAAACTAAAATACAGAAAATGAGTTTTACTCTATAACATTTAATTACATTTTCATTTGATTGCATGTTAAAAGACTGAGTAATTTAATTTAATTAGAAACAATTTTTGATGATAAATTTATATGAAATCATAAAACACAGAATCCAGAAAAAAATAAAATAGAAATCACAGTATAAAGGATTGATTTTACTCTGTGAAGTTTCCTTATAAACAAACAAATGATGTATTCATTCTTTTTCAGCATCTAACAGACATGTAGAATGCATTTCCTTTCCCATTAAAATGAATATCATGATAAATATTGATAGCAAAAGCCAGCCCCACAATAATTGACTGAAAGTGAGATTTGAGTTAAAGATGCATGTTTCTGCAAAAGTGCGTTACTCTGTGCACTTTGCGGTTAAAGAGGACACGTTGCACAATCAGATAATTAATTAGCTCCTGTCAAGCATCCGAGGAGCAAATCTCTGTTTCTGGTTCTCTCTGATTGCTATCAAACAACAACTCCACTGGCTTCTGCTTTTCACACCGTATATGTTGATAGCAGAGGCTATTTTGTTGTGAAGGCCTCAAAAGATAGCGAATTAAATCTGATGGTTTGTATTGTGAGAAAAGCTGACACTTATCTTTGTCACATTCGGAAAAAAGCACAGCACAGGAAGACAAAAGGGGTCAGGCTCTAGTTTCTGCTTTCCACGGGAAAAAAGTGTCAGGGCATGAGTAAACGTCACCCATCGCCCCCAGATTTACTCGTGTTTCACGAGCGGCCGATGCTGTTTAATTGCAGCTACTTTAATTGACATGCATGAAATCCTTTTTTTTCTTATTGTTATAATTTACTTAAGTCTACTTTAGAAGTGTACTTCTACACAACACTGTCCAAAAATAATAAAGGATTGGAAAAGCTGTATTTTGCAGATCTCTGTTCAGATGCTCTTAAACTACAGGCCTACATGAATGGAGTCTGAATTGTACCTGCGGATTCCCTGAAATGTTTACAGTGACTTTTTAAGAGGCGTTTTGGCAGCTTTGTCCTTCATTCATGGCTATGAATAGAGTTTAATCTCAGTGTGTCTCGTCCCCGTGGTCACTGCAGGCATGTGGATGGATGCTTTCATGCGTCCCGCCGCCACCGGAGCTGTCGACTGGCGTTCAATGGTCCAAAAACGGCCTGTGCGCCAAAGTAAATGAGCTATTGGTGTTTTCGGGTTTTACTTCTTGTCCATTGTCTGTCTTTATTCTCTATAATATTGAGCTCAGCGCTTACCAATCAACATTTTAATGTCCCTTCCACTGTTGCTAGGAGACGGTTGCTATAATTACAGTTTGAACATATAGTCCACTAACAAGGAATGTATCTTTTAAATGAAGAGCCTTGTTTATCAAACAATGTGACCCTTCAGGTAAAAAAAAAAAAATATATATATATATATATATATATATATAGATGCGACAGAAATAATGGATTACATTTGGCCTGAATGAACCAACATGCGACTGGAAATGGAAAGTTGGAATGGTAAGATATTGTAGATAATATATAAAATAAAATGCATGATTAGTTTGTTCTTTGGTAATATTAAACCTTGTATGTGTCAGGGTTATTATAGTTAATTAAAACTAAAAGACTAAAATGAAAAACCATTAGAAAACTTTTCATTACTTGAAAAAATGTAAACTGAAATTAAATAAAATATTTAAAAAATTAATTCAGCTAGTTGCCAAAGCAACATTTCTCATTTTAAATTAGAATAACTTGATGTATTAAAATAACTAAAACAAAAATGAATATAAAATAATATATAGAGAAAGAGAGAGTTTAAAGATTATATTACACAGAAGTTTAGTAGAAAATGTATTATATTATTAATAAAACTAAATAGGCATGTATAAAACTACAGAGAGAGAAAATCCAAAACTACTAAAAATGACAAAAACACACAAGTTTAACTGAAATTAATATAAAAAAAATCCAAAATTCAGATTCAAAATGTTAAAAACTATAATAGTATCTCAATAATACTAAACACTGGTATGTGTGACATTTTATTCTTTTTAAAAAAAATGTGTATAAACAACACAAACACTTGAATTTAATTGCAAACTTTTCAAAGACAGACAGAGGAAGAGGGAAGGATGGGATCTCATGTCCCCAGAAGTTCCCTGACAGGTTGGGCAAAACTCAAAAAAAAAGAAAAGAAAAAAAAGTGGTGCCCCACCCTGGAAAATCCAGCCAAGTTAAATAGGCGTTCGGAGCTAAAAACAACACTAGGGAGGGAGTGAAAAAGAAGGAAGAGAGACACAGTGAGGTCTCCCACCCACCCTGGGAGCGCATGCGTTTCTCCGGCCGGCCCCCACACCTCCTCACTCACTCGCATAATTACAGTGTGTGTGTGTGTTTGAGGGCCCACTGGCCCCGCCGCACTCGCTTAATACTGAATAACTCCTTCAGGCCTTCACAATTTACTCCCTCCGTATGACGCAATCTACATGCAGAAGCACCACAGATTTCTGCTGGTCCTGTAGAAAGCTAATTATTAATACTACTGATTATTCTACTAAGAAATTCTTTTGCGTTTTTTTTATTTTTAATTTTGTCAGAATTTTTTATTTGTATAACGTTATCTGCAGAAGATGCATTTACTTGAGAAGCAAAATGACTTGTTTAAAAAAAAAATCCAAATGAAGTGAGTTTATTCTTAATACAAGAAAAATGTCTATTAATGAGGTCAGAAAAAGAATCTTGTTTTCCTTTGAAGTTAGTGTACTTTTCTGATCCCATTGACAGATATTTGTTCTTGATTTAAGCATAAAATCACTTCATTTGAATGATTAATATCGGAAAACAAGAGTTAATATCGGAAGGATTTTTGTCTTATTTTCCAGTACAAATATCTAAAAATTCTTAAATCAAGATAAATTTACTGGAGAAGGAAAATTACGTAACATATTAAGTCTTATTTTCTTGGGGGGAAAAAAAAGTGAGCTTATGCTTAAAACAACAATAATATTCGTCAGTGGGGTCAGTAAAATAATCTTGTTTTCCCTTTGAATTAAGCATAAACTTGTTTGAAGCATAAACTCATTTCTATTTGAGAACTCATTTTCCTTCTTAAGTACATGAATCTTTTTTCTTGTTTTAAGCGAAAACGCACTTAATTTTGATAATTTAGGAAGCGACTTAATATCTTAAGTCAAGTAAATGTATTTCGATTTTTTGTACATTTTCATTGACATTATTAAGCAGTTCCCAGTATATTGGCAAACACTGACTCACACACACCTCAGTGAGATGCTATCTGAAATCCTGTCTAAACTGTTGATGTGGATCTGCCAGTAAAGCAGTAATGCTTCAGATAGGTATCTTCAAATAAAGCTCAGTTTGTCCATCTCTAGACGGAACATCCGTGTTTGCACTTTTCTTTGTGAAGTGATATGATAATCAGTTGGAGTGCAGTAGATTTTTCTGCAGATGTATATTAGGTTGCTTTTGTGGTCTGCTTGTTGTTTGTAATGATAGGAAGACGTCATTTTGCTCTGAGAAATATTTAATCGTAGTGTTCACATGCTGCTGACAACAAATTTTGGCAGTCAGACATTCATTATTGTTTCAGTAAATCCGATTAGTTTGGCAAGATCTTTTTACAAGCACAGATTCATGTAGCTTAAGAAAACCTGTAAAATATATAACAAAAATTCATATTTTCATTTTATTTTGTTGAGTAAATGTCCTGAAGACTCCTTACAATTTGAAATAAACAAATGATTGTTTTAAGGAAATTAAATGATATATATAAAAGTAAAGCATTTAATGAAAATAATTGATAAAAGTAGCTTTTGCATTGAAAGATGCTTATCAGCTGCATTTTGCTTAACGCCAGATCGTTGCCGGCTGTATCAAATGTCATGTTTGATTGTAAAGGATGTTTAGAGATAATCCGAGGATCTGAAAATGATGCTCAGCGTTTGTTAAGGTGTGAAGAGGTGAAGAAAATGCCCCCTTTAGCCCCACAAAGTGCCACACACTCATTTCTGCACAGAGACGCGTTTGTCATGAAAAAGATGCCTGCGTGTGCGTATCAGTGCTTCCGCTATTCAGGAGCACCACTGTGACAAACAACAACAACGAAAAGTTAGCTCAATGTGTTGCTTTGATATTGCGTCGTCCTCATTGCCGGCATGCAAAAATTCACACGTTCTGATTCACGAAATCACTCGGCTCGACTCGTTTAAATGTATCAGTTGAATCGCACTGAATTGAGCAGCTTTCAGAAATGAATGCATGCGGTGTGATTTAAGTGCCATGAATAATAACCTTTTTTCCTATTTTCTTCTGTGCATTACTAATTCTGAGTTCAACATCAGTCATAATGTGTCATAACTTAAAACATAAATGACACTGTGAGTAAAAACCCAAACTACCCCCTCAGTCCTTTGATCGTTCAAAATAACACACCTGTGTTTGATGTTTGAATTAAATGCGTACATGCACGCGAGCTTTGATGATTGTCTTAACTGGGACAGAGACTTTAAGTCTCGACAATTAATAGCGATTGTTTGTTAACGTGAAGTCGGTGCGCACTGACTCTGTGTTTTGCAGGTTGAATGCGTGCATTTGGCGCACACCGGATGCCTCGCCTGACTTTGTGATGCAAAGATGACCAACTCTTGATAGGGTGAAGTTACAACATCTTCTCCAAAAGTTAAAACAGTTCACATTTGTGAGAGATATTTCATCATGGCCTCTTCAGGGAGGCAGGGCTGGAGTCTCAGACAGGAGCGAGCGCGTGTCACGCTGCTCAGACTCACGGCGACTCAGACTGCTGCTAAATTGGCTAAATCCAGCCGTGGGTTCGTGGGTCCTGAGGGAGATCATTTAGGGGCCTCACCTGCAGGGGCACCTGTAGGTTTTAGTCTATTAGCGCTTCGCTGAGACTCATGGCCCTGTTTACAGACAGAAGTGCCTCCTGCCCGTGCGCTCGAGCCATCAGCCAATAGGAGGCTGTGAATTTGAATACGGTTCGTCTCGGTGCTGTAGATGATAAACGCTCTGCATGTGAACAGCTGAAGGCCTGATTTGCATATAACACACAGCAAACGGTTTAATGGTGGTTTTGGTTACTGTGAAGCTAATTTCCGTTTCAGTTTAGACGTTTTCAGACATACGCGTGTTGCTTCTGTCTGAGTTATACATTTTGAGGTTTTGGCATCAGGTTTGAACATTTGCATTAAATTGTAACAAGTTTTGAAATATTAGATAAGAGTTGAAATATTAGCAATTTTGTTGTTAGTTTTGTTAACTGGTAGCTGAAGTGGCACAGCAAGCATTTGTCATATTAATACTTTTAACAATAAGATTTTTCAGATTTATTTATTTTTTGTAAATGTTTTTTGTTTCTAAGTGTTTGAACAATATATATATATATATATATATATATATTTTTTTTTTTTTTTTTTTTTTTTTTGAACAAAGCAATACACACACACACACACACACACACAAATAAAATATATACATAAGTATACATAGATATATGCAACAATTTAGTATTATTTCCTTATATATATATATATATATATATAATAGAAATATTTAATATTCCTTTTTTCATTATTTTATTATAATATCATAAAATGTTATTTTGTATTTATATAAAATATATATATTTAATATCTACCCATTATCTGTCTTAGTATTGATTTTATATTATTTATTATATATTATATTTATAATGTAATGTATAATTATATATTATTTTATTATAATATCATAAAACCTTATTTTTTATTTATTATGTAAAATATATTTTAAATATTCTATATCTATTTTTAGTGTTTTTAGTATCTATTATATCTATTTATATCTATTTTACATTTATTCTATATGCATGTATCTATGTGTCTCTATGTATATTTATGATTTCAGAGAAAAATAAACTTTATGTCCAAGTTAGTTGTCAAGTACTCTAATACAAATTGAGAACAGACCACAGACTTAAACCGGGACCTTGTTCAACAAAGTTAAAGAAAACATAATAAAGTGCGGCGTGTAGGTTTGGCCTCGTGTCTTGGCCCGACTTCTGCTGTATATTTGAGCTGCTTTTTACCCGTAGAGTGATTCACCCAGCGACAGATCAGGACGAACATAAATGACACTTAAAGAGCCTCGTTAGGATTGCACACAGCCGTTGTGTAACGTCTGCTGTAGTTCATCTGTTTGGTAAATATATGAAGCAAGACGCTACAGACACCTGCATCACACGCTTCAGCTGCTACAAACAGTAATTTACACTGTTTTTAATCTGTGTTCACCCCTCTTCAAACACACACACACACACACACACACACACACACATTCACCTGTCACCTTATGACACCCTTTAAAACCTAAAGGTAATCTAATGACTTTCTAAAAATGAACAATTCTAATGAATTTAGTTGCATTTGCTTTTGTGTTTTTGATGGATTTAGATAAAGTAAGGGTATGTTCCCATCACAGTTGTGACGCATCTGTTTTTGATAATAAAAATCACAATCTGACATTTTCATATCTGATCTGGGCTACTTTTGTGTGGAAATAAATCTGATACGTATCTGATTTTTGCGACGTGACGTCAATGTGTATTTTTTTTAATGTCCAACCCAAAAGTGACTGTAATCGATTTACCCTTTTCATAAATCATAGTTTATAAATAACACTATATATATATATATATATATATATATATAAAATAAATAAATAATAATAATAATAAAATATATATATATATATATATATATATATATATATATATATATATATATATATATATATATATATAACATTTATGACACTTATTTTAAACAATCACAATAGCAGTTAAAATGTTTAGCTTAAAATAGAGATGTAAGTCCATAGGTGGAAACCCAGACTTCTTCTAATTTCATAAAACATAAAAAAGTGATGATATATTTAATGGTTTTATGAAAACTGTTTGTGAAGATGACTATGTGTGACTATGTGGGTCAATCGCCTCTTTAGATCAGTGGGCCGCATTAAAAAGGTCATGAGAACAACCGCTTAAAAAATGAATTGGCACTTTCTTGCAGTGTGTGAGCATCGAATTGTTTTTTAGAAACTCTTTCGATAACTCTTTGCTTTCACACACATCAGAGCCAGCGGCGTCTGGTGTAATTGTCGATTTGCTGTGTCATTACATGTTTGTGTTAGTTTGCGTTTACAGCAGGCCAAAACTCCACACACTCATTTTCTGGAGACGACATCTAAAGAATGGCCCAAATAATTACGTGAGTCATCAAATTACTGCCCACAGACGTGCTGTTCTATACCTGAGATGCACACAAAACAAACATAAACAGACCTCGGACGCAAACGTCCTGCGTTTTCCCACTTAAACTCGCACTTTCCCGCATGCACAACTCTTGAAAACAGGTGAACTGGGCTGTAACGCACTCACCCGTCCAGATCCTCAGGTGTGTGTGTTACTGAACGTGTGATTTATTCCAGGTCTAAGTGTCGTTTCAGATCCGAGCCTGTCTCATCTCCTTCTCTGAGGGACGCAAAGACGTCTGTCCATCCCGTCTGCCCCAGCGTCTCCTCTCCATTCACAAAAAACGCAGCCGAGCATCCAACTACAAGCCTCAAACAACGGCACACGCGGACAGACGGAGAGGTTTGTGTGGACGCTGACAGGAAGGAGGAGAGAGAGAGAGAGAGAGAGAGAGAGAGAGAGAGAGAGAGAGAGAGAGAGGAGGTGGATCTACTCTAGAGCAGCGATGTAGTTTTTATAGCTGGGTGGGAAGCTCAGGATAATAATACCCATCCTCCTCCACAACACAGTTTAAGCTCAGTATGTAATAAAGCCCATGGTGCACAAACCCTCTGATTTGGGGTCAGACAAAATGAATTTTTAGTTTTATTCGTGAAGGATTTGCAACTCGAACTTGGGCACAAATGAAGGAAGAGAAAGAAAAGTACCAGTTCTATATATGCATGTGCTGTGACTTCAGAAGATGAATTAGACGAAGGAACAAGGTGGAAGACCTGAAGTTCAGAATTTAGTGTAGAAACCAGTCAGTTTCACAATTAACTACACAGTAACTGCAAGAAACTCTTGGAATTAAACATGAAATATTGAAGTAGAAAGACTGAAGTAGTGTTTTCTTGTAAAATGTGCTGTAATAATCTCTTTATAACTTCAAAAAAAAAAAAAAATATATATATATATATGTGAATATATAGAAAATAAAAAATAATGTATATAGAAAATGGAAATTATTACTAAATACTGCATGGCAAAAAGTATATGGTACACATTTAAAAAAAAAAAAAAAAAATTTCACATGATTTCAATGCATTTAATTCAGTTAGTGGAGTCCAGTTGGCATCTTAAACTGAATTAAAAATAAATTACAATACATTATTTTATATTCATGTATGCATGCATTTTGATCATATAATAGATCGTATCATATATGTATATACTAAAATAACAAAAACAGTAGCAACTAATATTGAAGAACATTTAAAAAGACATTAAAAACAAAATAATAAATGACAAAAACGCCACAAAATTACTGAAACTTGCACTAAAATTAAAATCTAATTCGAAATCTTAACAAAAGCTATAATAGTACATCAGTGATACTAAAAGAACACTGCAGTGCAAAAGCATATATATGCTTGAGTAAGAGTAGTATGCAGTATATACTATTTTGAATTGTTTCCTGTGTGGCACACGGTGCAGATTTGCTGCTTATATTTTGCATGTGTGTCAGTTTAATTAAACGACATGTTATATAATGCCAGAATGGAGACGTTATGACTTTCTAGTTAATTAGAAGTTGGTTGTTTTATACGTGTGATTTGACCCATATTGCAGCTCAAACAGGGCTGTTCAGCTTCCCTTCGTTGAAACTGAAACCAGGCTAATCAGTTAGTTAACGTGTAAACTTATACTCACGGTTGTGTGACGAGTGCATACATTCATCTGACTCCCACTTTTTATTTACTGTCATTTAATGTGGTAAAAGAGGAAGATGAAAGATTACGGTTTAATGTGGTTTTCTACATGCTATATTTGTGTTTAATGCACCTGCTGTATGTAGAAAGCCACAAACAATTTATTTGGTGAATACAGGGAAATTTGGACCTTTTTTTCCCATTTGAGACACTTCAATTTCCAATGATATTAATTTATATATTATATTCAAATATAAATAAAAATTGTATTGAATGTCATCAAAGTCATAAATTAAAGCACAATTATAACAGTAATTATTTCTAGGTAAAACAAATTATTTTTATACTCTTAAAAAGAACTAGAAAGATGCAATTAAAAGAAAGGAGTGTATAATTAAATTTTTTCTTTTTTTTTTTCGTGATTGGTGTGATTTGACGCTTCTGACAGTGTTGTAGTTTTTAACACAAAACCTTTTAGCTGATTCTGTGAGTCAAAGTCGGTATTTCTCATGCATTTATCATACTAATGAATGTTTATTATCTTTCTTTTTACATCTGAAACATGGAGAAGATGAACAGCCTCGTCCTAAAATACACTCATAGCTGATTAACGGTCACTTCTCAACATGTTTCATTTAGTTTATATTTGTAGTTTAATGTAACATCTTTCAGATTTCTTTAAATGAGACCATTTTATTTTAATAATAACAGTAAAAATGTCTGATTTGCTACTTGCCTCTGGTCAAAAATGAACTAAAAATTCAAAACGATGTGAGTAAAGATTTTTCAAATTATGCCACAATCAAGATCAAAAAGTTCAATCAGCCAATCAATTCACTGCAAATGTTGTCTGCATGTCTGTAAGCAGACAGAAAGATTTTACTCTCAGAAATGGCAGACTGCTGTACCTTTTCACAAATACAGCTTGTCTTTGTGAGAAAAAAAGAGAGAGGGAGTGTGTTTCCTTAAAATCTATTGTTTCAGAATCCATAAAACTATTACAGTCTCTCTCTCTCTGCCTCGTTTGTGTTTTTTGGCACCGTGACAATTTTCCGCCGTGTCTGTCTCTTTAAATCATGACTCGACGCTTTAACATGGACAGGATTTCCTAAATGACATCAAGAATCCACCTAGTTATGTAATTTATGACAGATTCATCATGACCTGCTTTTCAACCAGCACAGTTACTTAATACCAACGCCAGCGTTGTACTGGGGGATTCTGGGTAAAATGTGATTTCGATGGACTTCTTCGTCCTGCTGTGAATGTGACAAATGTAAAGTGTGAAATTGAAGAGATGGAGAATTAGCTAGACGCGTGTCTATTATTAAGTTAAAAACACACACATGCAGCATTATTTGTAGGTATTCTCAGTTAGTTGTCATAGAAACCTCAGACAGGTGATTCTGCGTGTACCTAAAACAGATTCCTGTATTAGACACACTTAAAACGTTTTCAGACCAAACCGAAATATTCTTAATAAATGTTCTTCAGTGCTTCAGCTAAGAACCTTCTCGTAATCCTGTAAAGCCTGACATATGAAATAATAATCCAAAAAATCTCATTTGTTAAAATGGAACACTTTAATCAACCTTCAGACAAAAAGTTTGCATGTGTGTTTTTTATGGCTCATATAGTCTGATATAGTGAGAATATGGAGCTCAGACTCAAGCAAAAATATGCATTTTAGCCAAAAAGTGATGAAATTCTGATCGTGATGTAAATTAATGAGATGCTCTATATCTCCAATAATATGTCTTAGTAAGATGCCATTTAAACAGTGTTGGGGAAAGTTACTTTTAAAAGTAATGCATTACAATATTGCGTTACTCCCTAAAAAAAGTAACTAATTACGTTACTTTTGCGTTACTTTTGCATTACTTTTTAAATATGAGCAGGGCTTGATTGTGTTTAATATAAGAATTTCTATTTATAGCAAATGTTAAAGCCCTTTCACACCAAAAAGTGTAGGCTGAAGGTAAAGTAAATTCACGTCTAGAACGCAGGAAAAGAAGGTTCGACACTCTTCAGCAAAAAAAAAACAATGAAGCACAATTATTAGTTTATCTAAAGTCATTTTTGCTTATTAGTATGGTTGAACTGGATCATCGAAGGTCAGCAGCAAAGACATTGGTTAATAAAATGGGATTAGATAATTTGTGTTATTTAACATATTTAATTATTGCAGGTTTGCATCATATTCTGTTTGCATTTCACCGTTTTAATTCATTTTGATGAATACTGAATCTGTTTTTTTTTGCGAGTGGGATGAATTAATGCATATTCATATTTAGTCTGGAACTACAGTAACATCATGTTCACACAGCAAACACTTCTGATTTCTCCCAACATGGGGACAGGAGACTTGTCAGTCAATAAATGGGAAAACTAAGTAACTGGCGTTACTTTTGTGAAAATTTTCTTGGAAAATAAAAAGTAATGCGTTACTTTACTAGTTACTTGGAAAAAGTAATCTGATTGCGTAACTCACGTTACTTGTAATGCGTTACCTCCAACGCTGGATTTAAATGATCAAAGTATATAATGCAATGCAATCCAATGCTGATTGAGAGATGAACAAATAAATGTTCAAAAGCCTGATGATCATATTTGTCACATTTGAACATGATTTGTATCATTTGAATTTTATTTTGAGTTTTTATTTTTATATCTTCTGCTTTCATTTAATTGTGTCTTTAAAGTTTTCATTAGTTTTTTTTTTTCTTTTTCAGTTTTAGTTTGCTAAAATAAGTTTAAGTTGTTTACTTAAGTTAAAGTTTATTTTATTTTCGGTAACCAACATTTTTTTTTTTTACATAGTTTTGCTTAACTATAATAATCCTGTTTAGCATGAAGATCAAAGTCCTCTTTTGCAGTTAAAATGCAGTAAGAATTATTTATTTATGTATTTATTTTACAGCAGCATCCAGACGAAGACGAGACACATTCAGAACGCCGACTGATATTCTCTTGTGTGTTTGGTGACCTTGTGATTTCAGGTAAGGTCAGATGTTTTTTTCTTTCTTTCGAGTTTGCCAAGTCAAGCATCTCTAGTACTGTTGCTCATAGATGTATAGATGAATTCAAATCTCTGCCACAAAGCGCTGCAGTGTTTGTGCTCCAGACATCAATGATTGTTGAGGAGAGACGTGCTTTGTACTAAATAAATGATTAAGTGATATTTCACCTAGCAGCCACACAAACATCCTATCAACGGCATAGCAACACCCTGGCAAGCACTCACAACTCCGTATCGTTTTGCATAGTCAAGCACCAAAAACTTTAATTCCTTTAAACTCTTGATACTGTGATCAAATCTGATGCATGCATTCGTCAGTTTTATATTCCGTTTTCTAAGCCTTAGGATCTGCAGTGTGGGATGCCGTGCACAGATGTATTCTGGGAGTGGGGGCTTTGGTGCTCCAGGGTGTGGGCTTGTGGGAAAAATTTGTCATCTCTGCCCACTTACAGACAAACCCACCAACTAGGGTGGGAAACAGTTGTCCAAGGACGACACACACACATAGAGAGCCCAAAATATGCGACAAGGTCATCAGTGAACCCCTCCACACTCCAACTCCTGTTTTTACTGGAAGTGTTGTGTCTTTTGGACAGTTTCATCTGTGTTATCTGCTATCTTCTACACACGCACACGCACACACACACACACACACACACACACACATATATAGTGGACGTTTTTGAAAAAGGTGCTTTATCTGTGATTTTGATTCGTTGAGTCTGTCTGTGTGTGTGTGTGTGTGTGTGTGTGTGTGTGTGTGTGTGTGTGTGTGTGTGTGTGTGTGTGTGTGTGTGGACTGCATATCGATAATCACTTCAACTTAATTTTGAGACTTTTTTTACATTTCATGCCAATCACCAATGTGTCCCACCTTATTTTTATTTGTGTGATTTGTTAGTGATTTAGCCGCAACTTAAAGAGAGAATTGTGGGATGTACACATGCTTTACTGTGTTAAAAATACATGTTTAAAGCATGCATATTTAAAAGTTTAACTATTTTGTTTATATATTTAAGAGTATTAATTACATAATTAAAAGAAAATAAGCACGCAATTTTATTTGTCTTTCATATCTCAAAGATTTGACATTTTTGTGCAACAAAAGGAAGCACAATGTGCATTAGTGCAGCTGATATTTAAGTTTACATATTCAAAAGTTTTTGTGCAACAAAATAAAGTGCAAATAATGTGCATTAGTGCAGTTGTAGTGAGTATATTTGTGTATATGTCCAAGCTGAAGTCATAATTATGTAATTAAGATAAAGCAAACATGCAGTTTATTTCTCTTTTGTAATTATGTAATTAGAATACATATTTACAAGTTTAACAATTTCTTTTTCATATCGCAAACAAGATTTGTGATTTTTGTGCTAGTGCAACAAAAAGAAGCGCAAATAATGTACAATAGTTCAGTTTATGTTTAAAATTAAACTATTTTATTCATATTTACAAGTCATAATCACAGAGCATGATGGGAAATGTAGTTTCATTCTGCAAGCCTGTCAAAATGCAAAAAAAGCCAAGTTGTACAATTCAAATTTACATTTGTGCAGTTCAGCAGATGCATTTATCCATTGCATTCAAGGTAAACATTTTATTACTTCAGGCATTCCCTGGAAATCAAACCCATGCTCTGCTGTCTGAGCTGCAGGAATTACAAATTATTATCATCGAAACCAATTAACTTCCACAGTGATTCAGTAATTGACACACCTTCAACAGACAGTCAGGACTCATGTTTATGGCACTGTGCTGGCGTTCATGTGTGAATACAGACATTTGAAGGCAGTTAAGCTCTCAAACTGACTGAAATGTACATGTCATTAATCACACTAATCATGCATGTAAAACACACTTCTCACACGTGTGTTTGAGACAGATGGAGTGTGTGTGAGGGTGTGTGTTTTGTGTTTTTTGAGATGCTCCTTCTGAAAGGACATTTTTTGTGGAGGATTGTGAGGGGGAGGCTGGCCCGTGTGTGTGTGTGTGTGTGTGTGAGTGATTATGACTAGCCCCTGTCTGCCCTCGGGCCCTCTGGCTCTACCTAATTAAAACCAACCAGGCTGCAGGGCACAGGAGACAGATGTCTGTCAAAGCGCACTCACACACACATGCGCACACACACACACACACACACACACAAGATGCAAGCTTTCATAGTGATCAGTCACACACTGTATGCACATATGTCGCTTCATCCAAAAAATGTAAGCACATATCACAGACGTGTCCTCACACATGTTTCATAGAAGTCTATATTGATGACGGCACTGAATATTTAGCTTTCTGTGTGACTCACAGAACCATGTTATATGTAATTATATACATATTTGTTTTTTTGTTGTTGTTTTTTTTTAACTAGCAGTGTAGGGGATTTTGGAACAGATTTAAGGAGGAAAGCTGTTACTAAATCATAAAATGTAAAAATATCAAAATATTTTCTGATAAATTTTTCTTACCGGACAAATAACAGGACAATTAATATATTTAACAGGACAAACAGTTTTTAATTTTTTTAACAGTTTTTAACAATATTTAAAATATTTATAAAAGCATATATATATATATATATATATATATATATATATATATATATATATATATATATATATATATATATATATATATATATATATATAATTAATTTTATTTTTGTAAAAATAAATTTATATATGTGTGTGTGTATATGAATACATATATAATTTTAATATTTTATATATTTTAAAATTTGTAAATGCATTAATACATTTCATTTGATTGATGGTGACAGACTGAAGTAAGACAGAAATTGACAAAAATGGGGAACTCTGTTGAAAATTGCCCGAGCTGGAACTAATTTGGGTTGCTCAGCCTGTGTACTATCCATCAGGCCAAGACATTTCCTTCTGTTTTGGAATAAATATTGTGTAAAATGTGCTTATTTAATTTTAATATATTTAATATTAACTTTTGTCATTGTCTGTTAGCTATGTATCGGCCAGACTTCTCTAAACCTATCGTAGCAGTCATTGAAAGTCCTCAATATCCAGACACAACACTGTAACTTGCAGCTACCAAACTCTGAGATGATTCCTCAATCATGTGCACTTCCTGCTGTCACACATTACAACCCCACTGTCAGTCCATCAGGCCGCTGTGATACCTAAACTCTTCTGCTGAGGTATCTGCTCCAGTGTGTGTGTGTGTGTGTGATGTTGGGGTGGGTGGATCAATGTGTCCTTATTTTAAACTGAGAGAGTGAGTGAGTGAGTGATAGCCCACACACTCATTTCTCTCTCTGTCTTTCTCTCCCTACACCCCTCCTCTGTGCCTCTCCTCTTTTCTCATACCAGTGGGTGGACCCAGTTTCAAAACCAAAATCTTACAGCAGCATTACAAAACGGCCCGCTTTCCCTCTGTCTCTGTGTTTGTGTGTGTGTGTGTGTGGTTGACTGAGCTCGGTCTCTCTACGTAAACGTGTGTTGTGGTGCATCGCCCTCAATACTGTGTTTGTGATCATGTCAAACGTGTGTGTGTGTGTGTGTGTGTGTGTGTGTGTGTGTGTTTCTGTAATTTACCCAGAACAACAGAGAGAGGAGAGAGTCTGGGAGTTGCCACTGGTTACAGTGACTCTTCTCACACAGGAAACACCTACAGGAGTTTAGATGATCCCCAATCAGCTGCTCTCACTTTTCATAGAAGACCAGAGGAAATCACTCAAGCACTCACACACACACGGGCCCAAAGCGTTCAGATGAAATCACATCAGATCAGGCTTAAATGAAAAGAAAGATGCGTCAGCTAAAAGAAAATAAGCGGTGTTACCGTACAAAGATGTTTGTACAGTCATAGTAAAGTATAACTATAGTTTAGGATAGACTTGACAGTACAGGATAGTAATGCTTAGTTGTGTAGTCTAACTATAGAACAGTAAAGTTTTGTTATAGTGTGTGAAGGCTAATAAAGTTTGAGTATAGTATTGTATAGTATGATAAAGTATAAAAGGTTGCACTTTATTTTACAGTACAGTGTCATGCGCTTACCTATACTGTAAGAAAGTACTGGATAATATATGCTAACTATATGGGTTAGGTTTAGGATTAAGTTGATGGTTAGTACCTAGTACTCAGTTATTGTAATTACTGTATCAAGTACATAGTATGCACATGCGGAACAGGACTGTAAAATAAAGTGCTACCATATAAAATAAAGAGTTACATAGTTATACTAAAGTTAAATTTAGTATAGTAAAGTAAAGTTTAGTATAATAAAATCTAATAAAGTTTATAGGATGGTGTAATGCAGTTATGGAACCATACCATTTGTGGTAGAACAGAAAGTTTAGTTATGTTATGTCTTATTAGAGTAGTTAGTTTATAGTATTAATTTAAAGTATAATACAATTTGGTAACAGTATAATATAGCTATAGTCTAATCTAGAGATAGAACAGTAAATTTGGTTATACTAAGTCTAATAAGAAATGGCTATAGTCTAGGTATTTATTAGTCTAGATATATAAAAAATCAGGTATGATTGTAGACAGCACAGCATGGTTCTGGTATAATCTAGTAATGTTTAGTAATAATCTAGTAAAATTTGATAGTTATTGGTCTAGTTATTGGTAAATCTAATCTTAGACGGTCTAATCCAAGCTCGGTTATAATAAAGTACCATCTAGTGTGATATCAATATTATAACATTGATTATAGTATAATTAGTTATTGATTAGTCTAGATATAGAACAGTTTGTAAAGTATGATAACATTTGGTTATAGTGATAGGACAATAAACGTTAGTAATAGTCTAATAAACTTGGTTATGGTATAGTCTAGTTATAGTTTTGTCTAGATATCGAACCGATTTATAGTAAAGTCTAACCAGGTTTGGTTATAGAATAGTTCTAGTTTAGTCTAATGATAAAACAGAAAATATTAGGTTTAATAAAGTTTGGTTATAGTCAGATTGGTTACAGCAAAGTGTCATTTTAACATTGTCTAATGATAGGAGAGTAAGTAAGTCAGGTTATGTTTTGTGAAGTAAAGTCTAGTTATAGAACAGTCAAGTTTAGTTAAACATGCCTTGTTCAGATTATGATTGATCATCAGTTTAGGTTATATGGAACGGATGAGCTGTATGGAGTCATTGTATGAGCATAAAACGTTTTCTCCTTTCTGAAGTCTCTGACCCAAATTTGTGGTTAATTTCCTGTTTGTGGTGAGCGATTAGTCATGTGATGTGTAGGAGCAGCTAAAGAAAAACACCTGTTGAATTCTTAAAGAAAGTTCATATAATCGCAAAGCTCAGAGTTTATAAATAGCGGCACGGCTCTCTCGCCGTGACCATAGTGATGGATTTTAGAAATGACATGACCATGTGACCTGCTGAATTGCTATTAAAATTAGCATGCTGTGACATCAGCATCAGGTAATGTGGCGGATGGCTGTGAATATCCATTGTTAACTGTTGAATTCATCAGATGTGAGGTGTTTAATCGCTGGATTTTCATGTCAGAACGTTGTCAGAGTGAGTGGTGACTGTCTCTGTGTGTGTAAAGGTGAGGTCAGGACATTAGTCACGCTTTGAAAGATTAGCTTTACCCAAATCACCACACAGGCCTTTTTGAAGATGAAGAGAGAGGAAGGAAAATGACATATAGACAGGCAGTATTTGACTCTCTGTTTGAGTGTGTCGGGCAGCTGTGTCATCAGAAACACGTTGTGTGAGCGGATGTGAATCCCCTAACTTTCTCTTTGGGTTGTGAACTGGTCAAACGCTTCTTATTAGGTTGCACACATTCAGAGAAGAGGCTGGGTTTGCGTTTCTCCAAGTTATACATCTGAAAGTGAAATTATTTAGTAACAAACCGCACGTTTATTTTTCTCTCACTAACTGAATTAAATGAACTGATTTGTCCATCAGAACTAAAATACTTCTCTTTTTTGAGTGCTTATCAGCTGGCCATTATCACAAAATGAACCCAGACCCGGATGTGAGGACTTGTATCTGCCTGAGGGGGTTATTCTGTGATAATGAAACTTACACCGATAGAGACGGTGCATAGATGTGATTAAATAATCGCGCTTTTGGGGCTCTTTATTTGCAATAATGAAACTAGCACATATATGTAGGACATCAATTGCCTGGGTCAGCGATAAATTATAGAGTCGTGGTGTGAACATATTTGACTGCAGATGTTTGACCAATCATGATCAGGTACTCCAGAGAGCTACAATTAAATGTTAAATGCATATAAAAAGCAGAAGTGAATTGTTAGGTCATGATTAATTGATAATCTAGTTTATTTTTTTTTTTTTTAAATGCATTTTTGGGCATTTTTTAATTTGTTTCTTTTAACATTTTAGTTTTGATCTCTAAAACTTTGCAAGCCAGATAAATTCTCTTGTATTTCTATCTTTCTTTTTTAACCTCACATATTCATTCTGTTTATTTTGAACAGTTTCTCTCTTTACTTGACCATTCTGATCATTATTAGTACTTGGTTTCTTTGGGTCCAAATTACTTTTGTACAATAATAAAATAATCAACAGATTACTTTCTAAAAATATTAGCTGCTAAAGATGAAAAGAGTCTTTATTTGACACCATTATAAATTATAATTGATCAAAAGTGTCAGTAAAGTCATTTGTAATGTTTTGATGTTGTTTGTTTGAATTTTCTATTCATCAAAGAATTTCTATTCATTTTTACAGTTTAAACAAAAATATTAAGCAGAGACACTGATTATGCTTCTTGAGCAGCAAATCAGCATATTAGAATGATTTCTGAAGGATCATGTGACACTGAAGACTGGAGTCATGATGCTTTGATCACAGAAATAAATTACATTTGAAAATGTATTCAAATAGAAAACGGTTATTTTAAAGAATGAAACTATTTCCAGATATTGCTGATTTTACCATATTTTTAACTGAATAAATGCAGCCTCAGTGAGCAGAAGAGACTTAAGAACATTAAAAAAAATCGTACCGTTTGAACAGTAGTGTACATACGTTCTCACCACTGTGTGTGCATTTTGACCTTTTAAATGTTCTACTGTTATGGAAATGTGTAGTTAAGTTACTAAATGTTGTTCTGAGCTATGTGTGTGTGTCTGTAGGAGGAGTCTCTCCGTGCGTGTGTGTGTGTGTTTTGAGCAGGACATACGGTAACGTACCCAGCAGTGATCTAGAACCGCGCTGAGATCCAGATCATTGTTCTGGTTCCCTCGTTCCCACACCCTCCCGCGGTGAGAGCGCACGGAGCGCAGCGCACTCTCCAGTGTTTGAGAACACGCCAGTGTAAAAGTATCCGGCGTGTAACAAAAGACCGCTTCGGATCAGGTTCAACTTTGATAAACCTTGTCCTAGTGACTCGACAGACAAAGGCGTGGTGCGTATCCCGGCATAACCTCACTCCCTCGCTCTGCTCTCCGCTCCTTCCCGCTCTCTCGCTCTATCGAGTGTGTAAGAGTGACGGTGAGTTTTGGACGCAGGAGTTTTTATGTAATCACGGCCTGTTGGCGTGGGGTTAATCAGTGCTGCTCCAACACGCCGTGATGGATCTGAAAGCAGCTGCTTGGCATTGAAAGGAAATCTGGTACCCGTCACAGCCACAATTAAAATGAATGAATAATTGAGACCGGCGGTCATCTGCCCATTCACCTGATATACTGTGTCCCTGACCACACCGAACAAAGCTCTCCCTCTGTGTTGTTTTAATGAGAAGTCTGTACTGTATTCACGCAGTTTACCCGAGTGCATTGAATGTACACGCTTGAATATTTCAGTCTTTAAGCCCTCGGATTCATTCTGCGTTTAGCTGAAGTGATAGAGTCTCGGCTTATGTTCACAAAGAGAACAGATGAATGATGTTTCCTGTATTCCGTCTTAGACATGACCGGCGCTGCTCACAGTCTCACCGAATGTGAAGTTCAGGCAAAATAAAAGTCACAGCGGATAGTGAAAACACGCTGATCATTTTTTGCTTTAGAATGTTGACTTTAAATGAGAATTTTTGGAATTTGGAATTTTTTAATTCATCTTAAATGTATCAGATTTTCTGAAGAATCTTTTCATTTCTGAAACAGTGCAAGTCATTCTAATATCCCATAAAGCATCACAAATAATGTTACTGAATCAGATTATGGTCAAGTATAAGCCAATTACCTCAAATTGATTGATTTTAGGTCAAAAATACTATGTTTAAAGATAATTGCAACATTAAAATATGTAAACATAATATTTATTATGTAATGTAAATAATATATTATTATATTTACATTAATTTGCAGGTCAAACAGGAACATACATTTATGTATTTATTTATTTATTTGATCTATCTAGTAATTAGAAATAGTTTTAAATTTGTATTGATTCATATATTTATTGAGTGTTTTTTTAATATTGATATAAAGCCTTTTATAGTTACTGTAACTTATATATATATATATTTACATATCTATCTATCTATCTATCTTTCTATCTATCTATCTATTTATCTATATATATATATGCCTCGTTACAGTTTGAAAATGTCAGAAATTATTCTGAAATTGAGTTGAAAGTTAATTACAGACTTTGTTGAATGTGCCATAGTCAGTTTTTGATGTATGTTTATATTTTTCCTTATAAATATGCAATAATATGTCCCTTTACAAAACAGTACTGTGGTAATAACATACTTTTTTTTTTTTTTTTTTTTTTTACAAATTTTGTAGTTACATTAAATTTGAAAGTAAACACTCTCGAAACCGAAAAACAAATGTGAATATTTTTTAAATACTTATATAAACTTAAACTTTCAGTTTTATTTTTGTTCTCACACATTTTTGTCTAGTTGCTATAATGGCGTAATCGCCATTGTTTGTCGCGGGATTCGCCAAAGCCTGATTGGTCTAAAACGCGAGTTCTCTTGCAGGGCAGCACTGAGTGATGCTGCGATAGCATCAGACTCCCGTCCCTGACCTGTCAGCTCATTTTACTGTATTAGACTTTCTAATTAAAGCGACAGTGAGAACGAGGGGGTGGGGGGGTCCCGCGCTATCTAGTGCACTTTACATGCACTCTGAAAAGTGACAGATGCACAAGACGAGTGAACAAATGCCATCAAATGCCAACCCTTTACATTTCACCACAGACAGTGATGGAGCAGTCAGACAGGCAAAGATAGAAACAAACTTACCGAGAGAGAGAGAGACAGAGAGAGAGAGACAGTAGTGGTTGCTGACCTTTAGGTGTTGCTGGCGGAGTTGCGTCTTGGAGAGAAGTCTCTGCGTGTCAGGAAACAGACTGCTATCCTCCGACTCAAACATGTGAAAGTGAACACAGACGAGAGAGAGAGAGAGAGAGCGACAGGGGGAGAGAGATAAGCAGAGGAGTTGCGTTTTGCACAGAAGGTGTGTCGTGAATCAGGGAGAGAGAGAAAGAGAGAGAGAGAGAGACACTAAACAAAAGTTCACACCCACCCAGCCCTCCCTCCAAACCAAAAGTATGTTGGCAGCCGGCCGCACGTGTCCACCTGACATGCACCTCGCTATGGGAGGAGAGAAACACACACACACACACACACACACACACACACACTCCTGGTTTACCTGCAGACACTGGCAGCCTGTCATGCACTGATAGCAACATGATCATCAACACGTTTACATTCAGATTAAATGCACAAACACAGAGTCTAATGTGTTTTCTTGATTGATTCGCAAAGTGTTCCTTTGTTGTTGAAGGTTTTTAACAAATGTGTTGAAGTTTTCTTTAAGATAAGAGAACAGATTTAAAGTTTTATTAATGAAAAATATGGTTGGTTTGTATGGAAGCCTGTTTTTGTCATAGGTAATTATTTTTTTTTTAACTTTTTATCTCACAATTTGGACTTTTTTTCTCGCAATTCTGAGAAAATTTTAATTGCGTAGGAAAGAAAGGCTGAATTTTGAGATTTTTATTTTTTTTTAATCTCACAATTTGCACTTTTTTCTCAAATGATTATCTTGAATTTTTCTCTGAAATTGTTTTTTTTTTCTTGCAGTTCCAAGTTTATTAAATTCAGTACAATTAATAACATTTTTTTCTCAGAATTGAGAGGTAAACTCGCAATTTTGAGAAGAAAAAGTCAGAATTGTGGGATTTTTTTGCGTGAATTGCATGTTTATGTCACACAGTTCTGAGTTTATATCTCACATTTATTGTGAGATATATGTACTCAAAATTGCAAGAAATTGAGTCAGAATTGTGAGATTGCAATTACCTTAATGGAAACAAGGTTCAATTGATATGTGAGTATATTATAAGTACATGTAATATAGCCCCTACATTTTGTTAGTCAAATGATGGCAGCAGTTTTGATATAGCATTTTTATTTTTATTTTTTTTAATATAAAATGTTAAAGTAAAAATCTGTTTGGACATGGTCTGACACCAAGAAATGACTTTTGGTTGTGCAGTCCAATGTAATCATGTTATTTTGTCATACTAAATGATTTTTGTGACTGGAATAAAACCTGATACAAATGTAGGTTTAATTCACGATAACTGGGCCATTTTTCAGTGGCAAAAAGAGGCCCAATTTACCTGAATTTTTTACACATTTACATTCTAAATAAATGCAGAAAATACACACTGTATTCGCCACACTTTATGTTAATGGAATTGCAGATGAATTATACATGAATTTTATTGTGCTTAAGTCAGAGAAACACATGTGGGGGAGTTTTATATCATACAGTCTGTCAAATTTAGTGAATTTCATATGTAGTTAGTGAGGATAGTTATATAAAAATATATACATGATATAAATATAATATTTAGAAATATAAAAAAATTTTTTTACTGCTTGTTTGTTTGTCAATACAGTATATATAAATTATTTTAAATTTATAATTAATATATTTTAATATTTAAGTAATATTCATTCATTGATTAATTGATTAGTTCATTCATTGATTAATATATATATATATATATAAATCAGTGAATATAGATTTATGCATGTATTAAATAATATTTATTGAGTATTGTTCAATTACTAAAATATTATTAAATTTTAAAAACTATTTATATTTAATTTCATATATTTATTTATATTTACTGGATAAATATATGCTTATATAGTAAAATATTCACTGAGTGTTATTCATTTCTATATTTATTCAGTGCTTTTACTGTTTTATTATTTATACCATGGTGCTAGTGAGTATTATATTCTTATATTTTAATTAAATACGGAAAGGTAAAGATTAATACCGTAGTACTTATTTGTAAGTGAATACTTGTCTAGTTAAGTAGGCTGCATATTTATTGTGCATATATTGATTACAGCCCCCGTGGAAGATGTGTATATGGGTGTGATGTGTAGATATGTGTTGATTCTTCTCATGGCTGCGTTCCCAGCATTCAGTGTCTGCGCTGTTAACGTATTAAAGTCAGGGAGGGGTTGGAGCTCCATTAATACCCACCTAAAGAAGGGAGCGGGCATGTTTCTGTGAGGCTCATGAGTAAGGCGTTTGTGAATGCAGGTGTGCGCTGCACACATAATTACACAATGCATCAAGCGCGCGGCGCTAAACGCATTACTGTGTCATTCACACTGTGCAAACGGCATCATTTAAAGATCAAGATTAATTTGTGTTTACCCGGCTCAAATCACTCTTGAGTACTTTGATACCTGGAGGAGGACTTTAATTCGGCGGCGTATCATTAATCATGCAATGTCACGATCTGATGAGTATGTGGTGCGTTTCCTATCGCCGCAGTCATATGGTCTCAAAAAAAAGGGTGAACAATGGACGTCACATGATTATGGAAACCTGTTTCCGCTGCGGACTAAAAAAAGTAAAAAAAGGCATTTGCGACTTTTTATCTCAGAAATCTTAAAATTGTGAGATAAATTCGCAATTCCGAGTTAAAAAAACTGAATTCTGACTTTCTTTCTTTTTCTCAGAATTCTTTTGTTTTTCGCAATTTAGAATTTACATCTCGCAATTCTGCTTCTTTGCTTCTGCCAAAAAATAAAGACGTTAATTGTGACTTTTTATCTCTCAATTCAGCATTTTTTCTCGCAATTCAGATTTTATATCTCGCAATGCTGACTTTTTTTCTGCCACGGTATAAAAATTAAAAAAGGTAATTGTTTGAATTGTGAGATGAAACTCACAATGACCTTTATTTATTTTTTTTATCTTGTGGTGGAACCCAGCTTCCAATACACGATTGCCAAAATAAGACAAAATTAAATTTTTATTTATTTTTTGCTTTCTTTTTCTCTTAAAGGACTCGTATGACGAGGATTCAAATCTTTCTTGATCTTTTGAGATAAAAGGGTTTGATGTTTGACTATGAAAACATACTGTAACTTTCAGAACTTCATTAAAACAAAGGTACTAAAATGACTCTTTGTGAACTTCCGCAACTCGTCAGATGAATATGTTAATGCCTGCCCGCCCACATTCACATCAACATCACCTATTGGATCATCAGAAGCATAGAAACGAGCTGTTGCATTTATTTGTTTTGTTGTCTGATGAGACCGTGATCTGGCACACATCGGTGTGGATGCAGAATCATGATGCCATTGTAGAAATGCTGGATTTCCAGTTCTAGACCATTAACAAGACAAGAGTCTTCATCTCAATGTGAACAATGGCCAAAAATACTATTCATGTCATCAGATGTAGGATTAGGTGTACGTCTTACTTTTGCGCATCTTCTGAATCTCTCTTTCATTGATTATTGTTTTTCAGAAAGATGAATGGCTCCGTCTATTTTTTCTGCCTCCCTCTCTTTCTGTTCTGTGATCACTGATTGTTTGAGAGGGCGACAAGCCTATAAATGAGGACTCACTCTTTAGCTGAAACTGCAAAAAAATCAACCACTTCCTTTCCTGCAGTGCCTGTGTGTGTGTGTGTGTGTGTGTGTGTTTCCCTGAGCAGTGACAAACATCTCCCTCCTAATAACACACACAAGGGTGTTTCTTCATCTTGGGGCCCTTTTGACCCTGTGGACTTACTTGAAACTCATTTTTATGCTTTTTATGAACTAAGCTCATCTTTTCTACCACATCTTGAATGATGTATTGGGTTTGAACCCATTATGTGGTGGAAACACATTATTTTAATACTACTTAATAATAAAATATATTGTATAAAATGTTTTTGTATAAAATGACAAAATTACAGATGACTGGAAATGATGCACAATAAAAACCCATCTCAAGCATGCTATAAATTTATTGGTGGAAATGTATTGAACTAAATATGCAGATGTGATGGATGGATTTTTATTCTCTCACAAGGTTAAAATAATAAAATGTATGTATTGTGTTTTTAATGTATAAAATGGTGTTAAATACTGCTATGAAAGCATGTGCGCACACATACAGTACATACTGTGTACTGTGTATAGATATGTATTTCATAATGTGTTTAATATTAATCAGTTAAACATTTACATTTTCATTTGTATATACACTTGTGTGTGAATATATATGTGTAAATATAAAGATATTTTGTGTGTGTGTTTATATATTCACATATATACTGTATATATGCATTATTATTTATAGATTTTTTCAAAACATTTCATATGATTTTAAAATGTACATGAAAATTTAGTAATTAATAATAATAACAATCATATAATACTATATATATAAAAAATACAATAATACAGTGTATTATAATGTAATTATTATGCTGTCAAATGATTAATCGCGATTAATCGCATCCAAAATAAAAGTTTTTGTTTAAATTATATATGTATGTGTACTGTGTATATTTATTATGCATATATAAATACACACACATACAGTATATATTTTGAAAATATTTACATTTATATATTCATATTCTATTCATATTATATTATATTATATTATTCATATTCATATTATATATAAACATATTGTTGTTAAATATATACATGCATGTGTTTGTATTTATATATAAATAATAAATATACACAGTATACACACATATAGTATGTAAACAAAAACTTTTATTTTGGATGTGATTAATCATTTGGGAATGTTTTGTGCAATATATATCCATACGTAGTTTAAGATAGTAGAGCTAGTAACTGAGAGAAATGTGTGTGCACTGGAGGAATAGACTGTACTGTTAGTGGTTGTCAGTGCCGACTACACCCCTAGAGTGATCCGACTGGTTCACACCAGCCATCCCTCTCTCCCTCTCTCACTCTCTCTCTCTGGTCCCACAACCCACTGCATGAGAGGACAAGGCAAGGAATGTAATCCAACCACACACTCATAGATTACCTCACCCTCCTCCAATCCGCTCTCTCTCTCTCACTCTCTCTCTCTCTCTCGCCCTCTCCCGTGATATTGCTGCCAGGTCGGAATGTTTTTCTTAGCCTCTCCTACACACTTTCACACACACGGCCCTCTCCTCTCATTCTACCCCCGATCCTGTCCCATCTCTCTCTCTCTCTCTCGGGGTGGGTGGGTCTGGTCTAGTAGAGCTGTACTGAGCTAAACCCCCTCACTGTGATCTCACACTCTCTCATGTCTAAACCTGCCCGCTGGAGCTGCTGCTGTTCTTACTCGTGTGTTTGGGTACGGTAAAAAAATCACATTTTTGCCACACCTCCCACTGGTGGGTGAGACTCACAGGGCAAAAGTATTTGTTGCAGGCCCTGAAATTTATATTTTGATCAGATTTTTTCAATTAAAGACAAGTCCTCAGTGTCCCATGATCCTTCAGAAATCATTCTAATATGCTGATTTGCTGCTCAAGAAACATTTCTGATTATTATCAATGCTAAAAACAGTTGTGCTGCCCAATATTTTCATGGAAACTGGTGAGTTTGGGGTTGGAATGATTGTTTTTGAAATACATGAATACTTTTATTCAGCAAGGATGCATTCAATTGATCAAAAGTAACAGTAAAGCATTTATAATGTTAGAAAGATAAAATATATAAAGATATATTCCAAATAAATTTTACATTTTATATTTAGCAAAAAAACTTGAATGAGTGTTATTAAAGGTCTTTTCTAGTATAGATTTTTATATATAATCTATTATATTTTTTATATTTAATTATATATATTTATTTATTTATGTTGTTCTGTTATATGTTATATATGTTATGTTACATATATGTGTGTGTGTGTGCATTGTATATTATTATTAATCTATTTTTATATTAAATTACATTTATTTATATTTTATTTATTAATTAAAAATATTACTCATTTTATATCATTTATATATCATTTTAAATGTACGTTTTGACCAGATTGTGATTTTTTAAAAACATTTTTGTCAAGATAACAAAAAACTTTTCTTTTTCATCTTACATATCACATATACAAGAAAAATTGCACATAATGCACATAACAGTGACAAGCGGCACAGGTTTTTGTGTTAATCTCACTTGCAGCACTTGTTTTGCTGGAGTGTTATTGTGTATAAATGAAAAATGAGACAGGTATTAAAAAAGGTTTTGGTTAATGCGTCAGCTTGGCTTAAAACTTTTATTATTCCCCCATTCAAAACATAGATGGAAATATTTTAAATGAATAACGGAAAGTGACCGACTGTCTGTTCATTGTCACTGCAGCAACTTCGGCCTTCCTGATGAAGAGCTTCAAACTTCTGGCAAACATTTGTGGCACACTGTTAAGTTTGCCACAAATAAACAGTTTTGGAAAGGCTGCCACATGAAGAAAGAAACATTTGTTGAGGAAATGTTGTTAGAAGATGTGCGAGTCGTGACTGATCTGTTCTGTAGTAGATGCTTTATATCATTCATTTGGTTTGCCAAGTTCTATTTATTTCCCAATCCTGTTTTTTTTTTTTTACTTGTATTTGGTGTCCATGTTGGAGCCACTCGGTGGAATCAAATCCACACCTGATTCTGGAAAACACAGTCAAACGCAAAGAGTTTTTATTCCTGCAGTGAACATAAAACCGTTTCCTCCTGTCATTTCGAGAAGCATCTGAACTTCTGTTATTTATGCGACAGGAAGTGTGATGTCGTTTTATAAAGGTTACCATCTTCTTTATACCCTTCTCCTCTTGATGTGGTCTCTTCCGCAGGAAGTTCAGACTGTTGTTACCCAGACTGACTCTGGAGTTCATCCATAACAGCATCCTCTCGTCACACAGAGGAGGAGTTTTGATTTATTATCACTGACCAATTTTGAAATTTTTGCTTCCATAACATGACTTCTTTCAGACTAGTAAAAAGAAACCAGAATACACATTTAAGTGTTTATTACACTTTATCTATTTATGTCTTTAGACTTTATCAGCGCTTATGGAGGGTTTGTTCATAAATCATAAATCATTTTTATTCTTGAAATGTATCTGAAAATGCAGTCTGTTGACTGAGAAATCTAAAATCCCCTCTGTAAAAACTATCAAATGTGAACAACATGAAAAATACTGAATTTCAATGAATTTTGAACCTGGCTTCAAAGTTCAGATTTCGGTTATGGAAAAATTATCACGTCAATTATTCTAATTTGCATATTTTCAACATATTATTTACTGTTGTGTGTGTGTGTGTGTGTGTGTGTGTGTGTGTGTGTGTGTGTGTGTGTGTTTGTGTGTGTGTGTGTGTGTGTGTGTGTGTGTGTGTGTGTGTGTGTGTGTGTGTGTGTGTGTGTGTGTGTAATAAAAAATGGTAAAATATTAATTCAAATACAAATAAAATTAAAAATATGAAAAATAAATATAGCCTATATGCTATATTATTTTTCGAAATATATTATATACAGTATGTACATATATTATATTATAGATGCCTTCTTTGCATATTTAAACATAACATTTCATAAAATCACCTGGGAAAAGCATGGTGATATCTGTTTATTAATTATACAAATTTTTACCCTATTCACCTGTAATGTCTTTTTTTTTAAAAACGATTTTCTCACCTTTTTTTTTTCCTTGTTAAGCCAAGCAATACAAACAGATAGGCTGTAATTATGTGCAAGTGTGGCATAACCGTAGTAGTAAAGGAATAAAAGCAACTATAGAATTGGAAAATAGAAGTACCAGTCAAGTAAACTAACAAACAGCTGAGCTAAGTAAAGCTGAGCATCTGACTCCTGCAGGTTGAGTCGATTGGATGCAGAGATTGTCGCAGGTGCGATCCGGTTCAGCATCAGACGGTCAGCGAGCGGACTGTGGGCGAGCCGTCTGACACCAGTCCACGGGTGACCACATGCTGTTCAGAGGAATTTAAACTAGTAATCACTCCGGCTAGCTATCAGAACCCTGGCGGGCGGGAGGGCGTGTCTGCTCACTGAGGGATTATGGGTAAGGCTGTTTTTGGCGGTGAGATGCTAAAATAGCCTGTTTCAGTGTGGCGCGAGGCGGGGTGGCTGTTCGCTGGACTCACCATTGGCAGCGCTCGTTTAACCGACCGCCGTCCTGCAGAAGCACAATGAACGATCGGGTCACAGTGTGTCGGGAGATCCCGTGTGTGTGTGTGTGTCTGGAAGGAAATTGCATGTTCATAATCCACATTTCTCCTCTGGTTTACAAGTTTTCTCAGCATATTATAGTCTGCTGCTATCAAAGCAAAGGTATTAAAAATACCATCCGTGCAATGTGTATTGTGAATACTGTGCTGAAAATTTAAAGGGATAGTCTGTCCAACAATGAACAATCTGTCTTTATTTACTTACAAAAGAAAATATATTTTGATGGGAACCTCACAATAATGTTTTCAGCTTTTAACAGCCCTATTAGGTCAAATGTGGAGTTTCAGTTCAAGTCTGATAATCCTAATTCAGGTGCACTAAAAGTTGAGATAAATGCATTTAAAACGTACAGTCATTGTCCCTCACCCTAACCCTAACCCTCCTTGAAAAATGGCATCTGTACAATGTATATTATGAATACTGTGCTGAAATTTAAAGTGATAGTCCACTTATAAATGAAAAGTCTTTATTTACTCACAAACAAAGATATTTTGAAGAACAATGGGATTCAAACAATATTGGAGGCCACTGACTTCCACTGTATGGACATTTTTCAAAATATTTTTCTTTTATGTTCAGCTGAAGAAGAAAATTCATGCAGATTTGGAATGATATGATTATGAGTAAATAATGAGAGAATATTTGGGTAACCTGTCCCTTTAAGAGATAATATACACTTCAGACTACACTGTATAAACAATACAATTCACACAGAAGTATTGTGTATACAGTGCAAAAGCTGTCACTGGGATGTTACTGTTTAAAAAGGTACTAATATCTACCATTTAGTTACACTTGAGGTAGCAATATGTCCCTTTAAGATACCAATGTCCACCTTTAGGGGTGAATATGGTACAGTGGTGTACTTTTTGAAAAGGCCCTGCCCCAGTGACAGCTTTTGTAGCTTTTTTTTCCTGAGTGTCTCTTCAATTTTTAGGTTTTGAAAGCCCCTATTAAAGGTGCCATAGAATGCATTGATACAATATTTTAAATTGTTCTCTGATATCTACATAGAAGGTATGTGGCTTAGATAAGAGCAAAAATTCTCCAGAAATGGTTTTACACGTGCATTTACAAGCCTAGGATTTCTCCCTAGAATGAAATGGTCTGTTATTGGCTTATATGGAAGAGTCATAAATAATAATGTTGAGCTCAGTGCGGCTCATTTCAGTAGCTCACAGCAGGAAGGAAACACAGGGAGGAAAATATATATTTCAATACTTTCTCTATATCGTCAGGTAATTATACTGTATATAAAATGTGGGCATCAGGGAGCCGCTATTAATATGCTGGGCACTGAAACTGCTTTCAAATGCACGATCGCTTTTTACTTTCACTTTCTCTTTCGAGATTTGCGATCGCACAAACTCTGTTTATACTATGGAGCAGCAGTACTTACCACACATTTTACAAGATCAGATGCTTGTCAGTGGTGCTCAGGATCTGTAAATCTTTCGCCATCATCCTCAGTCATCTCTCTTTACTCTGTTTATGTGGTAAGTGAAATCTTATGTACTGTAATGTAACAGGCTACCTCTAGCAAGAAGCTAACGTGTCCCTTTAGTAGCTCGCGTTATTTTATTAGAACGCGTTATTTGTTTTCTGTGCCTTTCTGAATACAGACACAGCCTGGAGCATAACATTTATTTCCGTGATCTGCCATTTTAGCTGTTGTCCTCGCTTGTTTCTTCACAATACAGCAGAACTAATGATTCAGCTGGAGGCTGACCAAGAACATGGGCTGGTATACGTTATGCAAATGTTGGGGGCGTAACTATTAGTGTTATGTTCTGATTCGCCTATTTTTCAGTGGTCTTTTGCATTCATGAGATTTACATAAGGAGGAGGAAACAATGGTGTTTGAGGCTCACGGTATGTCATTTCCATGTACAGAACTCTTATTATTCAACTATGCCAAGGTAAATACAGTTTTCCATTCTATGGCACCTTTAAAGGAACACTCCACTTTTTTTGGAAATAGGCTCATTCTCCAACTCCCCCAGAGTTAATAAGTTGACTTTTACCGTTTTTGAATCCATTCAGCCGATCTCCGGATCTGGCGATAGCACTTTTAGCATAGCTTAGCATAGACCATTGAATCCTATTAGACCAGTAGCATCGCGTTTAAAAACGATCAAAGAGTTTCGATAGTTTTCCTATTTAAAACTTGACTCTTTTGTAGTTATATCGTGTACTAAGACCGGCGCGAAATGAAAAGTTGTGATTTTCGCAACATGTTACGGCAGCAAACTTCCTTGATTATTACACCGGAATGAGAGTATAGTTTCTAGCCAAATAGGACTAGAAAATCGCAACTTTTCATTTTCCGCCGGTCTTAGTACACGATATAACTACAGAAGAGTCGAGTTTTAAATAGGACAAATATCGAAACTCTTTGATCGTTTTTGAACGCGATGCTACTGGTCTAATCGGATTCAATGATCTATGCTAAGCTATGCTAAAAGTGATATCGCCAGATCCGGAGATCGGCTGAATGGATTCAAAAACGGTAAAACTCAACTTATTAACTCTGGGGGAGTTGGAGAATGAGCCTATTTCCAAAAAAAGTGGAGTGTTCCTTTAAGGCAAAAGATTTAGTTCATGTCTGATAGCATTGAATCTATAATCCTAATTCAAGTAAACAAAATTATATGCATTTAAAATGTCATTGTCTTCCAGGAACATACCCTCTGTGCAACTTGTATTTTGAATAGTCTGCTGAAATTTAAAGCTGCAGTCCATAACTTTTTTGGGTTAAAATGATCCAAAAAATTTTTTTGAGCAAGTACATAACCAGCCAGTGTCCAAAACTATGTCCTTACTTTAGCCCGATTCACAACGGTAAGCTTATAGTAATGTTTTCTAATTTGGTACTGGTAAGAATTCAGGGGAAATTTAAGCATGACACTGCGCCATTACGTCACGTCTGTAAACATAAAGAAGTCGTCCCAGTTAGTAGGTTATCGCATGTGAAGATGCTGCAGGTGGTGCATCGTTTATAGCCTTTTCTCACAGCAGCTGGAATAATTAAATTGATAATTTTGATGGCGGATGGTAATTCAGAAAGGATTATGTGTTTATGAAACCCATGTAAGTGACTGAAATTAGATTAGATTCCAGTTTTAAATGTGCTTCTGATTACAGTCCAACCAAAACAGAAAAGTCTGTCTTTATTTACTCACAAAAGAAGATATTTTGATGGGAACCAAACAATATTGGACCCTATTGACTTTCATTGTATGGACAAGAACAGAAGAAAGGAAGTTTTACAGAATTGGAATGACATGATGGCAAGTAAATAATTGCAGAATATTTTGTCAGCCTGTCCCTTTAAGAGATAATATACACCACACTGTACAAACAATACATGTATTGTGTATACATGTATTTTGTAATCTCTTCAGTTTTTAGCTTTTACAGGCCCTATTAGGTCAAAATTGGAGTTTTAGCTCATGTCTGATAATCCTAATTCAAGTGTAGTAAAAGTTCAGATAAAAATGGAATCAAATTATTTGTGACTCATCTTGTTTTCAAGGAAATAAGCAGTTTTTTGTCCAATGAAATGCTGTCCCTTTCCTTAAAGAAACAGTATGTCCTTTTTTGAGCTTAAAATCATTGACTGACAAAATATGTGAAAAAAAAAAACATTATTCAAAATGTCTTCCTTTTTGTTTCACAGCGAAAAAGAAACATGAGTCATAAGAGTGTGGAGAAATACATCGATATGAGGGTGAGTAAATGATGACAAAAGGTTGTTTTTTTGTCAAAAGACCCCTTTATAGCACCGTCTAGCAATAACAAGTAGCAGGAAGGAAAAGTACCTTTTCGTGAGGTAATTTTATATGACTTTTCTTCATAGGTTCTTTACAACCACAGGATGTTTCTGTGCTGAACCCAAGGACCACTGAAGAACCTTTATTTTACGAGTGAGCGAGTGATCTTTGTGTCCTGTGAAGCTCAAACAGGTGACAGAGCGTCGTTCTCTGTGATCTTCAGATGAGGAGCGTTAGTGGAGGTCTGTAGATGCACGTCTGATCTCTGTGTCATGGGTGACTGTGTGTGTGTGTGTGTGTGTGTGTGTGTGTGTGTGTGTGTGTGTGTGTGTGTGTGTGTGTTGTGTTACCTTATGTAATGCATGAATCAGAAGTGTGAGCAGGCCGCTGGAGTTTGGGTGGTTGCTATGATTTGCCCCTCTCCAGGGCGGACGGAGGGGAGTGGTGATCGCTCGCTCGCTCGCTCACTCACTCATATCTCTCTCTCTCACTCTTAGTGCATCTTTAAAAGCCGCCCACACACACACATTTACTTAGCTATCTGACAGGACAACCATAGACTTCTGTTCGTTTATATAAGCTAATTGTAATGATTATAAACCAGGGGCTTTGCAATTTGAGGAAAAAAATTTAATTGCGTTTTTCTTCTGATGAAATTGTAATTTTGATTTTTTTTTTTTTTTTTTTTTTTTTTTTGATTGTATAGCTTCACAATTTCATGAACTTCACATAATCATGAGATGCTCGGGTGTAAATGAACACAGTGCCCTTCTTAACTCTAAAACAAGAAGAGCATATATTTATTTAATTAAATAAAAGGCTTTCCTTGATTTTGGTTTTGTTTTGATTAATCTTATATAAATAAACATGCGTGTAAAATAAATAGCATAAATAAAATATAAATAGAGTATAAATATTCATGTAAAATAAGTATCATAAATAAATAAATAAAGCGTATAGACAAATATGCATATCAAATAAATAGCATAAATAAATAAAGAATATAAACAATATAATATAGAGTATAATATGCATATAAAATAAGTACTATAAATAAACAAATATGCATATAAAACAAATAGCATAAATAAAATAAAATATCATATAAAAAGAGTATAGATTTGCAAGTAAAATAAGTATTATAAATAAATAAATAGTATAAACAAAAATGCATATAAAATAAACAGCATAAATAAATATAATATAAAAAGAGTATAAATATGCATGTAAAATAAGCAGTATAAATAAATAGTATAAACAAACATGCATATAAAAATATCATAAATAAAGAGTGTAAACAAATATGTATATAAAATGAATAGCATAAATAAAATATAGTGTATAAATATGTAAAATAAGTATTATAAATAATTAGAGTATAAACAAATATGCATATAAAATAAATAACCAATAAAGACTATAAACAAATATGCATATAAAATAAATAGCATAAATAAAGACTATAAACAAATATACATATAAAATAAATAGCATACATAAAATATATAGAGTAAAAATTTGAATGTAAAATAAGTATTATAAATGAATAAAGATTATAAACAAATATGCATAGAAAACAAATAGCATAATTAAAATACAGTATAAATAAACAGAGTATAAATATGCATGAAAAATAAGTATTATATATAAATAAAGAGTATAATAAAATATGCATATAAATAGCACAAATAAATGAAATTCCATATAAAAATAAATTAAGTGTATAAATACAATAATTAAAAAAAAATATTATAAGTATGCATTATGCATAATGCATTTTTTAGAATTGAAAAAAGTCTACTTTTATACTTTGTGCAGTGATGTGATGTTATACTTTATTTAAAACTATTTTACAGCTCATTTTGCTCATTAATATATATTTATTATGCACATACATACTACAGGAACTCCAAATCTCACGATGATCTGTTTCATTTGGGAAGTTCCCTAGATTTTAAAACATCTTTGTGTTGCTGTACATATTGTACAGATGTCTGCCTGTCTGTCTGAATGACAAAACAGTTAATTGTAAAACAAATGATTTAGCTGGCTAATAACACACACACACCCACACGAAAGCACACACTGTAAAGCAGCACCTCGTCAGTGATCAGACGTGACGGATGTGAATCTCCTGAGGGAAGAAACAAGTAGTGAAGTGAAGCCAGCTGCCAGCGTGTATCAGAGACTCTGGCACACACACACACACACACACACACACACACGCTTAATTACAGGAGTGCAGCGAGCAAATTTAGCCAGGATGCTAACCAGAGAGGAGGAGGCAGAGGCAGTCGGGCCTGGATGGGCTCTGAGCAGGACGGAACCGCAGAGGCGACGGGGGAGGCTATTTCAGTCAGCTTCACTCTCATTATTTATCTTAGTTCGAGTCCCCGCGCTCAGACGCAACCTACAATTCAGCGCTGCAGATGGGCTACTCCATCAGACCCTCCCACAACACGCCAGCCCACGGCACAACTCACCTAAATATACAACACACACACAACTGGACCCTCCCACAGCAGTCGCCCCACGGCCACATCTGAGGAGCGCTCAGTCGCACAATACACACGGCCAGTCCGTCGGTCCATCGTCTGTCCCTCTGTGACAGTGATAGTAGACTTTTAACTTCAGTGGAGATCCTGTAGGAGACAAAAAATATTATTACCATTAAATCAAATGTTATGTATATAATATAAAATATATTTATTTATAATATATAATTTTTATTATTTGTTATATATATTTATTTATTTATATATATATACAACCCGAATGTTGGGATGTTATTTAAATTTGAATAAAATGAAAACTAAATGACTTTAAAATCACATGAGCCAACATTTTATTCACAATAGAACATAGATAACATAACAAATGTTAAAACTGAGAAATTTTACAATTTTATGCACAAAATGAGCTCATTTCAAATTTGATGCCTGCTACAGGTCTCAAAATAGTTGGCACGGGGGCATGTTTACCATGGTGTAGCATCTCCTCTTCTTTTCAAATCAGTTTGAAGACGTCTAGGCATCGAGGTTATGAGTTTCTGAAGTTTTGTTGTTGGAATTTGGTCCCATTCTTGCCTGATATAGGTTTTCAGCTGCTGGAGAGTTCGTGGTCGTCTTTGACGTTTTTTTCGTTAAATAATGCACCAAATGTTCTCTATAGGTGACAGATCTGGACTGCAGGCAGGATAATTCAGCACCCGGACTCTTCTACTACGAAGCCATGCTGTTGTAATAGCTGCAGTATGTGGTTTGCATTGTCCTCCTGAAATACACAAGACCTTTCCTGAAATAGACGTTGTCTGGAGGGGAGCATATGTTGCTCTAAAACCTTTATATACACCTTTCAGCATTCATAGTGCCTTCCAAAATATGCAAGCTGCCCATACCGTATGCACTTATGCACCCCCACACCATCAGAGATGCTGGCTTTTGAACTGAACGCTGGTAACACGCTGGAAGGTCTCCCTCCTCTTTATCCCGAAGGACACGGTGTCTGTGATTTCCAACAAGAATGTCAAATTTGGACTCGTCTGACCATAGAACATTTTTCCACTTTGAAACAGTCCATTTTAAATGAGCCTTGGCCCACAGGACACGACGGCGCTTCTGGACCATGTTCACATATGGCTTCCTTTTTGCATGATAGAGCTTTATTTTGTATTAATATATTTGATATTATATATGGATATATTTAATATTTATTGTTTCTCCTAAAAGCATTAAAATTATTGAGAGTAAATGAAGATTGTTGCTGATGTTGGCCATGAAATCTAATAACCATTAAATCTATTTTAATACTTAGATTATATATTTAATATTCATATTTATATAATTTAATAATATATTAAATTATATTTTATATTTATTGTTTATTTTCTTATATTTGTTTAAGTCTGTTTTAATACTTATGCATAATATTTATATTAGATTATATTTAGTATCAATATTTCTGTGATATTTTATGTTAATATATTTCATATTTATTGTTTCGCATAGAAAGCAGTGAAATGAGAGCAAATGAAGATGGTGGCTGAAGTTATCATAAAATCTATTTAACATTGTCTTTTAATATTTATATTATATATTTAATATTAATGTTTATGTAATATAATAAAATGTTTGGTCACACTTTATATTAGGTGGCCTTAACTACTATGTACTTACATCAAAAAATAAGTACAACGTACTTATTGTGTTCATACTGTATTGCAAAACACTTCTGCTGCTATTGAGGGGGGATACGGGTAAAGTTAGGGACAGGTTTGGTGGTCTGGGTAGGTTTAAGGGTGGGTTAAGGTGTAAGGGATGGGTCAACAGTGTAATTATAAATGTAATTACAGAAATTAATTACAGATGTAATTACATATAGGCGTTTTTAAAAATATAAGTACAATGTAAAAACATGTATGTACACAATAAGTGCATTGTACCAAATGATTAATTTAAATGTAAGTACATAGTAGTTAAGGCCACCTAATATAAAGTGGGACCAAATATTTTATTATATTTTCTATTTTTTGCAATACACATTAAGTCTTTTTTAAAATACGTATAATGAATTTTTAGATTTGATTAAATTCAGTATTAATATTTATGTTCTTCTAAAAAGCTGTGAAGTTTTTGAGAGCAAATGAAGGTGAAAATGTTTTAAATGTATCACACACACACACACACACACACACACATGTTCGTTTTTGTGAAAAGTGGGGATATCCCATAGGCGTAATGGTTTTTATACTGTCCTTACTGTATGTGCTATTGCCCTACACCAACCCTACACCTAAACCTACCCCTTACAGGAGACTGTGCATTTCAACTTTCCCCCAAAAAACTGAGTGATTTATAAGCGTTTTGAAAAGTGGGGACATGGGTCAATGTCCTGAGATGTCACCTTCACCTTGTAATACCTATGTCATACCTTTGTCATTATACAAATCTATGTCCGGACTTTTCACAAAAACGCGTACACACACACACACACACACACACTTTTACTGTATGACAGTTATTGACTCATTTGTGTCTGTTTCTGTTTTATTTCCCAGAAGGCATTTTAGGAGAAGCATTTGAAGCTTCTCGGATTTCACATGGAGTATAAATGATCTCTTGTGAATGTAATTTTGCAGGATTTTCGTGTGCTTTTACTGGAATCCTGTAAAATGAAATCTGTTTTTGTGCTGCGCTGATCGTCACATCACATAAGGAAACCGGTCTGGGGTTACCTTTGGATTCATCTGTTGATATATTGGCTGGATGAAGTGTTTTCACACTTCCGCTGAGATCTTGGGTGAGCTGTGGGTTTTCTGATGTCGATTAGTATTTTTAATGGAGCATTAGTGAGTGTTTGATTAGTGTAACGGCTGTTGACCAGCACACATCCACCCACTGATGCCCTCACACCTCACTCTCTACCTCTCCTGTCCCTCGTGTTTGCTCGCAGCTTTCCTGAATTGATTGAAATGAATTATTTTGAGTCTAATTCTCTTTCTCTTACTCTCTTTCCCAGGTTTTCCAGATCTCATGAAAATGTTGCTGCCTGAGAGGTTTTGGCATTTATATAATTGCCATACAGCACTGAAATGGAAACTTTACAACATGGACATTCACAGTATTGACTGAAGACTTGCTTTCCACAAGCTTTCATC
The DNA here is from genome assembly GCA_036784905.1 of Acrossocheilus fasciatus. Classification (NCBI taxonomy): domain Eukaryota; kingdom Metazoa; phylum Chordata; class Actinopteri; order Cypriniformes; family Cyprinidae; genus Acrossocheilus; species Acrossocheilus fasciatus. Next base: position 3,283,070 of record CM071958.1, read on the forward strand.
TGGACATGCAATATCCAACTCGTGTATTGTTAAGAATTCAGCGTTTCACACTGGTAAATATGACGTTTATAACATCACCTGAAAGCTGCATGTATCATATCCAGAGCAGGGTTAATTATAGTTCAAATTAAAACCATTAAATCAAAACCATTTTGTTACCTGAAATAAAATAGCCATTAGTTGCAATAAAACAAAATATAAAAAACTCAAATTATTTTATCTGAGCTAGTTGCCAAGGCAACGTTTCGTATTTATATTTAGTTTAACTTGATGTACTAAAATAACTCAAATTAAAACTGAAATAATAATGAGTAAAAAAAAAAAAAAAAACTATAGAGACATGGAAAAATAAATAAACTCAACAAAGTTACTAAAACTATAAGTATAAAATATATAAAAATAAACATTAGTTCAAAATATTAATAAAAAGGAAAAAAGAAAGAGAAATTAATGCTTTATTCGGCAAGAATGCATTAGATTTTTTTAAATGTGAGAGAAAAAAACAATGTTACAAAAGATTTATATTTGAAATAAATGCTGTTCTTTTGATTCATCTATTCATCAAAAAATCCTGAAAAATAAAATATATCAGGGTTTCCACAAAAATATTGGGCAACACAACTGTTTTCAACATTGATAATCAGAAATGTTTCTTGAGCAGCAAATCAGTATATTAGAATGATTTCTGAAGAATCATGTGACTAAAGACTGGAGTAATGATGCTGAAAATTCAGATTTGATCACAGAAATAAATTACTTTTAAACATATATGCAAATAGAAAACTTTTATTTGATATTGTAATAATATTTCACAATTTTTACTGTATTTTTGGTCAAATAAATGTAGCCTTGGTGAGGAGAAGAGACTTTTTTTCAAAACATCCTCCTGACTCCAAACTACTTCTAATATAGATTTCTCCTTCAATTTGTATAATTTAAATATACTGAGGGAATATTGTTTTGTGGTGTGTGTGTGTGTGTGTGTGTGTGTGTGTGTGTGTGTGTGTGTGAGAGAGAGAGAGAGAGAGAGAGAGAGAGGAGTAGGATGGTTTGTGACCCCTGTGTATTTAGCGCATCATTTGCATGCATCTCTCAGTTTAAACACCATGTGAATTGAGCCGCACATCTGCATATACATGAAACCTGGTACTGCTCAAGGGTTCCAGCATGGAGAGACTGTGGAGGATGTTTCTGAGGTCCTCTCTGATTAGCTTGTGGAGGTGAGATGCCTGATGGGCTTCAGTCAATAATGAGAAGCTAATGCACACGAATCCGACTCTACTAAAATAACAGCTTCATTAAATCTCAGCCGCTGTAATTAATACATTCACAGTCAATATGACTATCCTCACGCACTGATACTGCTCTATCATTCACAAACACACCTGTAAGAAAGAACAGTCAGATCTTTGTAACATCTCAGTCCTTTCTCCTAGTTTTTGCAGAAGTCTCCTGCTCCTGAGATGTTTCTCCTGAGGAAAAGACCCACGTAATCACATATATGTCTCCTCTAGAGTTTCTACATATTTTTATATTTATTCTCTGACAACTGTTGACTCATTTGAGTCTATTTTGGTTTTATGTCTCTGAAGGAGTTTGAGGAGAAGCGTCTGAGATGAAGGTGATACTTAAATGAAGCATTTGCAATCAAAAGTCAAAGATCTCAATATGAACCCTTTTCTCATCAGATTCTACATTTTATATCTCTTACTCTATGACAGCTATTGACTCATTTGTGTCTGGTTTTGTCTCAAGGAGTCTTAGGTGAAGCATTGGAGATGAAGTATAAATGAGAAGTCAGTTATGTCTTGTTAACAACAAAAGAGCAACATCCGACCATGTTGCCAGAGACATTATAAATACACATGCATGTATTTTTAAGAACATTCAGTTAATTTTTCCAAAGTGTTCAATCAGAAGTCAGAGATTTAAATACGAAGTCAAACATTTCTCATTAAATTATCCATGTTATATCTCTATACTCGTACGGTATGGCAAAAATTGGATCATTTGTGTCGGTTTTTGTTTTATGTTTCTGAAGAAGTTTTAGGAGATTTTCAAATGAAGTAGAAATGAGAAGTCAGTCACGTCTTGTGAGCTACAAGAGAGCAAAATCTGAGCAATATTAATAAACGTAATTATTTTCAAAGATATTACATTAACGTTTGAATTTATTGTTTCAAAATTTTGCCATCAAACGTCTCGATATGAACTCAATTTCTCATCAAATTCTTAATTATATGTTTCTATACTCTTATTGTATGACAACCGTTGACTCATTCGTGTCTGTTTTTCTTTGTGTTACTCTGAAGGAGTTTTAGGAGAAGCATCTGAGATGAAGTTGATGCTCAAATGAAGCACGCATGAGAAGTCAGTTATGACTTGTGAGCTACAAAAGAGCAACATCCGAGCAGTAACATTAACTGTGGAATTATAAATACACATGTAAGTATTTTCAAGAATATTAAATGGATTTTTGATGTTATTTTTATCAAAGTCTGAAATCACTGGTCGGAGATCTCAATATAAACTCAAACATTTCTCTACTCTTACTGGATGACAACTAGTGAGTCTTTTAAGTTTTTTTTTTATTTCCTAAAGACTGGCAGGAGAGACATATCAGACAAATTTGACACGTAAATGAAGCATAAATGAGAAGTCAGATCTTGTGAGCTATAAAAGAGCAACATCCAAGCAATAACGTTACCCGTGGCATTAAAAAAACACATGCACGTTTGAATGTTTTAAATTCTTTATTTTCCTATAGACCAAAATGAATGAATTTCTATGTAAATCATACATGCATAAAATCATTCTTGTATAAACGTTGCATTTAATTCACCAAGACGATCTGCAAATGAAAGGATTTCTGAAAGATTTGTTGGAAATACGTTCTTTTCGTCTTCCGTGAACGAGGCCCATTGTGTTTTAAATCGGTATATTTCATGAAATCCTGCACAGTGTTTCTCGGCGTGATTGTGAGCCGGCGACGGCCTCCCTGTAGGCGACGGCAGCTCGTCATAACTCTCGCAGACTGGCGTGTGTGTTGTAAGTGATGAAGAGAGAGGTGTGTTTAGTGTGTCCTGCTGCGGTGACAGTCTCTAATCAGCTCGGGTTTGAGGGCATGTCTGCTCTGCCCAAAGGCAAACTGTATGCTCTGGGACCACCAATATCATTTCATTTCTCTTTCTGTCTCCGGCTGGCTCTCTCTCTGTCTCTGTCTCTGTTGTTACTAAGCCAATAATGACCAATGGCATGAGCTTGTTTACCTGCGGTCACTGAGGAACGCACAGGCCATGAACCAATATAAAACTGCACTCATGTCATCACAACTAGAGCTGCTTTCTCTTGTACTCCTAAAGTCAGAATTGGCCCTGTTTAATTTCTTAATGCGTTTCTGGTCTTATTGCACTTTTGAAAAATAACTTTAGCATGATTTTAAAAAGAGTACTTATTATGGAAATAATATACTGAATGTATTGTTTACTGACACTTAATTGCATGTTATTTGCAGTTTAATGAAAATGCATTATAGTTTAAATTTATATTAAATGCAGTTAGTTGAACTTAAGAGTGCTTTTTTGGCCCACTTAAGTAAATCTATATATAATTTCATATATTTATATATAATTTCATAATTACTTCTATTGTCTAAGTAATGTTAAAGTGCACTGCTGAATCTACTGACAAGCATGCATGGGAAACTAAGGTATACTCTAATGTCATTTCTGTTGTATGTCATACATTGCTTGAAAGTACCCTATCCTACAGAAAAGCATTAAAAACTGCTAGATCTGATTACTTTTAATTGCTCTGATTACTGATTACTGTTGCCATTTCCCAACAGCACAGCAGTAATGACTTTATGAATTATTTTACTTCCAAGATCGATACTATTAGAGATAAAATTGTAACCATGCAGCCGTCAGCTACAGTATTGCATCAGATAGTGCACTATAGATCCCCTGAGGAACAATTCCACTCGTTCTCTGCTATAGGAGAGGAAGAATTTTATAAAATTGTTAAATCATCCAAACCAACAACATGTATGTTAGACCCTATTCCATCTAAACTACTAAATCATAGATCCTCTTTTGGCTATTATTAATTTGTCATTGTCATTAGGATATGTCCCCAAAACCTTCAAATTGGCTGTTATTAAGCCTCTCATTAAAAAAACACAACTTGACCCCAAAGATCTAGTTAATTACAGACCGATCTCGAATCTCCCTTTTCTGTCAAAGATACTAGAAAAGGTAGTATCCTTAATTATATTCCTTCTTAGAGAAAAATGGTATCTGTAAGGATTTCCAGTCAGGATTTAGACCGTATCATAATACTGAGACTGCTCTCATTAGAGTTACAAATGACCTGCTTCTATCATCTGATCGTGGTTGTATCTCTCTATTAGTGTTACTGGATCTTAGCACTGCGTTCGACACTATCGATCACAATATTCTTTTGAATAGACTAGAAAACTTTGTTGGCATTAGTGGAAGTGCATTAGCATGGTTCAAATCATACTTATCTGACCGCCATCAGTTCAGAGGTATCATATCAATCACAAGTGCAGTATGGAGTACCTCAGGGCTCAGTACTAGGGCCGTTACTTTTCACGCTTTACATGTTACCCTTAGGAAATATCATCAGGAAACACTGTGTTAGCTTTCACTGTTATGCTGATGATACTCAGCTCTATATTTCTTTGCGGTCTGGTGAAACACACCAAATTGAGAAACTAACCGAATGCATAGTCGATATAAAAAAATGGATGACGAGTAATTTCTTACTGCTAAGTTCTGAAAAAACAGAGGTGTTAATTATCGAACCTAAAACCCCCACATGTAATAAGTAAGGAATAATTGACGGAGGTCCGTTGGATTATTAGAAAACTCCGCTTTGCGTCGTGACCGCATCACCACCTCAGGTGTGCATTATTTTTCTAATAATTCAATGGACCGAAGTCAATTATTCCGCTTATACTACGGTTGCCACACCTCAAGACATCGATCAGATGATATATTTCAAGGTATTCCTCCAGTATTTCTACTTAAATCGCTATTGTGAGTAGGATTATTTCTTCCAACGCCTCAGTTGCTAATTCCAAAACGTCATTTTAAACCTAGTTAACGGAGGCTGGAGCCGTTAATAACAGATTAATGCAGTTAATGCAGTTAATAACGAGAGAGAGAGAGGAGAGAGGAGAGAGAGAATTTACCTCTGTGCGTCTCTCAATAGTGTTCGGCAGCAATGTCTCTAGTTATAGTGAAACTTAGTTCCTTTTGTTCATGAACAGCGCCGTTGTTGTTACCTCGCTTGTGAGAAATCATGTAGTTTTTAAGTTGTTTACTGATAAAATCGTCAGAGTAGCGCTAACAACATTAGTGCGATGTATGCTAGTGTGTGTGCAAACTGTTATGTATGTGCGGTCTTGAGAGAGAGCGGGAGAAATAGAGTATGTGCTTTCCATACATAATAAAGCGTAATTTTGTGGCAAAAACCTGGACATGATCTGTCATTTTTATTCTTTTATTTACTTTATTTTTTTGTTTGGCCAGTGTCGTGGGTCTTGGTTATTTTGCTGTGGTAAGACCTTTGAAATAACAGAAATCATTTGGTGAAGTGATATGGTCATGTAATGCGGTCAACTGCCTGGAACTACGTTCGCCGTGCGTTTCCCTGAAAATAATTGCACACCTCAGAACGTTCGTCAGCCAATCAGATTCAAGCATTCAACGGCCCTGTAGTATAACCTAGAACACCGTCTAACACTTGATGGCTGCTCTGTAAATTCTTCGTCATCAGTTAGGAACCTAAGTTTGCTGTTTGATAGCAATCTTTATTTTTAAGCAATCTTAAAAATATATCTAAATTGCGACCTATGCTCTCAAAGTCAAATGCAGAAAGGTTAATTCATGCATTTATGACCTCAAGGTTAGATTATTGTAAAGCTTTATTGGGTGGTTGTTCTGAATGCTTAATAAACAAACTCCAGCTGGTCCAAAATGCAGCAGCTAGAGCCCTTACTAGAACCAGGAAGTATGACCACATTAGCCCGGTTCTGTCAACACTGCACTGGCTCCCTGTTAAACATCGGATAGATTTTAAAATCTTGTTAACTACTTATAAAGCCCTGAATGGTTTAGCTCCTCAGTACTTCAGCGAGCTCTTATTGCATTATAGTCCTCCACGTCCACTGAGTTCTCAAAACTCTGGCAATTTGATAATATCTAGAATATCAAAATCAACTGTGGGCGGCAGATCCTTTTCCTATTTAGCGCCCAAACTCTGGAACAATCTACCTAACACTGTTCGGGAGGCAGACACACTCTGGCAGTTTAAATCTAGATTAAAGACACATCTCTTTAACCTGGTGTACACATAACACACTAATACACTTCTAATATTCAAATCTGCTAAAGGATTGTTAGGCTGCATTAATTAGATCAACCGGGAACACTTCCCAAAACACCCAATGTACTTGTTACATCGTTAGAATGACATCTACGCTAATATTAGTCTGTTTCTTTCTTATTCCGATAGCCACCCGATCCAGTCCGTATTCAGATCAAATGGTGGATCAGTACCCAGAGATGATCTCTACAGCCCTGAATGTCAGCGGAGGTCAGGACACCTAGATGAGCCCCAGAGACAGATCCCCAGTGAAGACAAGACCTCAGGAACCAGATCAAAAAGATCAGAACACAATCTGACTTTGCTGCAGTTGGAATTGAACTGCTGGATCGTCTGGTCAGAGGAGAACTGGCCGTCCGACTGAGTCTGGTTTCTCCCAAGGTTTTTTTCTCCATTCTGTCACCGATGGAGTTTTGGTTCCTTGCCGCTGTCGCCTCTGGCTTGCTCAGTTGGGGACACTTATTTTCCAGCGATATCATCGACTTGATTGCGCAGATACTGAACTGAACTGAGCTGGACGATGGCATCATTGAATTCAATAATGAAATGCCTTTAACTGAAAATTGAGTGTTTAATCTTTTCATTTTACATTATTGACACACTATTTTCCTATTTTGATATTGGAAAGTTGCTTTGACACAATCTGTATTGTTAAAAGCGCTATATAAATAAAGGTGACTTGACATCTAAATACATGATTTCACATTTTTAATGATGAAGTTATTTATTGTTTTATTTAGCAAAACAATCATTTAAAATGTACATTAAAGTAAAATGCTTCATTTTACATTATTCAAAAGTGAACTTTTTAAAACTGTACTAAAGTGTGTTAAGAAACTATTCTGTTTTTACTAATATAATAATATCTACAAGTATAGCTTATTATGCACTTATGAAAATGCACTCAAGATTTGAAGTACTCCACAAGTGCACATTGAATACAGTTAAGCACGCTTTTTTTCACAAGTGTGTGTGTGATTCACCAGTGCATGTTGTTTATATAGAGTGATCTTCTTTATAGAGCTGCAATATGATTCATTGTATTACATCTGTTTATTGCCTTCTGGGTCCTTTCACGTACTAGTATTGAACATTTAGGGGTTCGTAGTTAGTGTGGTTAGCATGCATCAGTTAGCCTCTGCTGGTAGATGCTGTAACTACAATATTAAAGGGACAAAAAGCATCCTTCTCCATTGACAGCCATTGAAAAAAAGTTGTGCATTCTGACAAAATATAGTACTTCTTTAAAGCAAAAATACTAAAAATCTATATTATAGTGATGTTTTTGCAAGTGTTTTTTTTTTTTTTTATCTTTCAGGCCACCAAGATTTGTGCTTGTCCTCATATAGATCACACAGCATTTAGTTTCCACAGCTGAGTCGCCATGAAGCGAAGTGGACATCTGGGGACACTGACAGCCATGCAACTTTCTCTGGGATGAATGGGAATGCTAATGGAATAGGTACATTATTACTTCTTGGATGGTTTTCTAAAAAACTACACCCTTAGAACAAATGTTTATTACTACTCGTTTCTTATTTGGAACCCTTAAAGGGACAGTTTGCTCAAAAAATTCTATATAGAACTCAATGTTTTTAGTTTTTTAATGGAATTTAAAAACATTCTCTAATTGCATCATTTGTAAAACCCTTTTTGGTTCTAAATGGCACTTTACATTCTCGGCCGCTTTTGTCTAACTGATCTTTAAGTTTAACATCTCAAAGTTTTTCCTTTCATAGTGATGACACCGATAGTGTTTCGAATCAAAACGTGACACGATTCCGAACAGTGTTTGAGAAACGGAGACGCTGTAATGAATGTAGGTTGTCGTCCGAGCTTTGTTTTGAACCCAGCGACAGTGACGGTAAAAACACAACCCTGCGAGAGCCTCAACGCTGTCATTACAGAGACCCGCGGGGGGACGGAAGTCACATCTAACCCTTCATCACCGGCCGTTTGGAGCAGACATCACTGTCAGCCCGGCAACCAGGTCAGATTATATCTGTGAGAGGAACATGGGCCGGTTCTTCAGACATGACCAGAGCCTGAAGATGATGGTATCAGATTGCTTTACCACAGTCAGGAAGGAGAGGCTGATCGATTTTTTTGATAGCACCATTTAAACAAGCCTAAATGTTTAAATCGGACATAAAAACCCTCTATGTGCTTGTTAAAGAAATAGTTTAGCCAAAATTGAAATTTTGCGGTGCATGATCTGTGCAGATTTCTCTCCTGATTCAGACCAGGCGAATCTTTTCACTGGAGGAAGCGTTATTATGGATAGACGACTCGTATTTTAGCCATGAATTAATGGGTTGAAGGAAAAACTTTTAATTATGTATTTCTTTCTTACAAACACGCAGCTTTTGTCTTCTCAAGATGTTAACTGATGGACTGGACTGGAGTGGTGTGGATTAATGTGATGTTTTATCGGCTGTTTGGACTCTTATTCTGACGGCACCCATTCACTGCAGAGCATCCATTGCTGAGCAAGTGATGGAATGCTACATTTCTCCAAATCTGTTCTGATGAAGAAAAAAAATTCATTTTCATTTAGTTTAACTTGATGTACTAAACTAAATCTAAAAGTGAAAAAACAAACTACGTAAACATGTTTAAAAAAAACCTAATATAAAGGACATAAACTAAAATGAAAATAAAAACTGATTCAAAATACTAATAAAAACTCTAATAGTATCTCAATGATAAAAATATAACACTTGTACTATTGTTATTTTGCATTAAGGAAAACATCAGTGGAAAATGAAGAAACCTGTAAACAAGTGCATTTTTCCTGTTTTGAGACGCGGTTGGTGAGTAGAACCTCAATTATTTACTCACATGAGAGAAATATTATAACAGTGCACTATTTCATGCTGGAATTTCCCACAATGAGGTCCTGGAAGAGGCTTTGCTCTTTCAGTTTGTGTGTTCAGTCTTTGATCAGGGTCAAGTGTGCGGCTTTTACAGTTCACTGTAGAGGTTTGGGGTTCACGGTTCTGCCCCTAAAACTCCCTCCAGAGGAGCGGAGGGCGTGATGACCTCTTTAGATAACCTCACCTGCAAATATATACATGTGAATGGCCTGAATGCTTGTTACCCAGTATGTCAGCGTGTATTTCAAACACTTGCGGCACACTTTAAAATGCTTGAACGTCATTGCATTACATTTAAAAAGTTTGTTAGGTTTGCAATGATAAAGATCTAGTGTTGAAAATGAAGACGAAGAGTATTGTCACTTTGTGAACTGTTGGAAAACGATTGTCTTCTTCAGATTCTCGAGCCCTCAGAAATGGAAGACGTGTGCATAATTCATGATGACAACAAACTTTTAGACAGTTGTAACGGAAATGCATGATAAACATCTAGATGTATGTCAGTCCTGGCGTTTTGCAGTGATGTTGTTGATAAAAACTTCAATTTCAATTTCCGAAAACTGAATCATCAATGTCCCAGAGTTTAGATTTGATAGTGCTTGATTTTGCTTACAATCAACCGCAAAAGTGATTCAAAGAAGTGAAATAAGTTTTGAGAAAAGCTTGTGCAGCACTTGTTTTTCAGAAACGTCTGAAACCGGAATGGAAATGCATTTTTAATTACATTGTCAGTAGATCATCTCGGAGATGTTTATTTTACAGCCATGAAAAATAACATTTTAGTTTTTAAAGGAATAGTTCACCCAAAAATGAAAATTTGCTGAAAATGTGCTCACCCTCACTTCATCCGACATGTAGATGAGTTTATGTCTTCATCAGATTTGGAGAAATGTAGTATTCCAGCCATTGCTGAGCAAGTGATGGAATGCTACATTTCTCCAAATCTGATGAAGAAACAAACTCATCTACCTCTTGGCTGCCTGGGATTTATGGATCATTTAGGATCGCATTCGGTGCGAATCTTTAAAATAGCTTCCTGTTCCTGAGCTGGTGTGTTTAGGAGGAACACCTCTCACAGGGGGTTTCCTGTGTCTCTTTTTAACCGCTATGGTTTTTCAGACCTTCTGTGCAGCCGCCGCTGCGGCCAGTTTTATTTTAACAGGTTTTAATGTTCAAAAGAGACCACTGTCCTGCGTTTTTGTTTTGAGCTCTGGTTTCTTTGAGAGGCAGGCTTGTAATTTGTGGTCTCAAATGGAGACCTTTGCAACCAGTTTCCTTTTGCTCATATGCAACATACATGGCAAAGATAAATATAAAGGCTTTGCCACCTCACTTCTTTCAATCCACATTTTCACTCTAAAAAATAGTGTAATTATTGTTTTCTCAGTAGTGAGGTTGTGTTTGAAAACCCAAAAAACATATAAATTATCCCTGATTTTACCAAGAAACAATGACATTTCTCTTAGACAAAAGCATTAGGAGAATGCGATGTACTGATTTGTGAGCACTTAAGGATGTGGAAACATTTAAATCAGATTTTGAATAGTTGCTTGGATTTATTTGCTTCAAATCATGGATTCAAATCTAACAAGCAGTAGTTCTTAAAGCTTTACGTCACCCAAAAATCATTATTTAATCATCATTTATTTAACCACAAACCGTATGGCTTTCTTTCTGCTGTGGGACACAGAATATAATTTAATATGAAGTGAAATATAGCCTACAATTTTTATGCATTTTAAATAACTGACAAAAATACACACATATTACTCTAAATATATTTTTCAACTTTTTGTGCCTTTTTATTTCAAGTACACTTTCTGTTATTTTCTTGTGCCCTGCGAGTGTGTGTATGACTCAGTGCACTATAGATACTACACTGGATAAGCAGGAGTTAAGGTTATCACCATGGTGACTCATCGCTGACTTCCTTTCTGACTTCCTGGTTGGACTTCAGAGAGTTGGCTGATAATGTTTGCTGGGCACACGGTGGCTGTTCCTCTCTCATGCTTGCTCTTTTCCATCGTGTCATTGTGAAGAGCTGCTGTCAGTGTGGGAATCAGGGCCTGTGTGACCTCTCAGATGACCTCCGCGGGAAACGCCAGCCATTTATAGAGTCCTTTCTTTTTCTAACTGATTCTGGAAATAGACTCATGCTAACAGACTCGGACATTAATGTACATAATCACACTGACCACACGGCCAGATGTCATGACATGTTCTGTGGTGCAACATAGTATAATATACCATCTACAGTAAAAGTGTATAAAAAGTGTCATGTGACACTGAAGACTGGAGTGATGATGCTGAAAATCAGCTTTTCATCACAGGAATAAATTATATTTTACAATATATTCACATAGAAAGCAGTTATTTTAAATCGTAATAATATTTCACCATTTTTACTGTATTTTTTATCAAATAAATGCAGAAGAGACTTCTTTTAATAACATTAAAAAGTCTTACCAACCCCAATTTTTTGAACAATAGTGTGTGTATACTATATTAAATGACTTAATATTAATTGATACTACAATGAATATTATGTCATTTCATTTATTTGTTATGAATTTATTAAATTTTTATCCTAAAATCGTAAGTGACATGAATATATTTAGAAGTGAAGTACAATAATGCATCACAAATGTGTCAGTGATCCTGTCAAATGCGCTTGTTTAGCAGCACAACACAAAAGTCTTTAACATTCGATTCGATTTTGAAAATGGCACATAAATCAATTCATAAATGAACATGCTTTTATTAGCACAATGTCACCGGATCAGCACAGACTTTGTGTAGTTCCTGCTTCATCAGTAATGCATCTCATCCGTATGGATTTCAGACCTGATTTTACCCAGAATGCTTTTATCTGCGTTGTGGCCCATCCGGCAGGCAGCACCATTATAGAGCGGTTTCTCGACTACTGGGGCCTAATTCAGCATGCAGCGTTGCAAATGACTGTCAGAGTAATGAGAGCTCGGCGTGGTGTGTGTGTGTGTGTGTGTGTCCTGTGTCATGCGTGTGTGTTAGTGTAAGTCATGTCTCATGCTCACCGGGGCCCCTCCAGGCGACGGGGGTCTGTAAACACCTCATCAGCTGATTAGCCAGACTCAGTTAACACACACACACACACACACACACACACACACACACACACACTCACACACACATCGTCATAGAAACCGGATTGTTCATGTCCTGCTATAATAGCCAGAATTTACTGTGTAAAATCCAGGTGCTGTACCAATCGCTCTTTTATTGTCAGGTCACACGGTTAAAAGCTTTGACTGACCCACACAATCCAGACAAACTTTACAGAGCGGTTTGTTGAAAATGGCCTATGGCTGTGTTTGGAATTGCACACCACCATAATATTTATACTGTTTTTGCATAATGCAATGCATATTGTGCAGAGTATGCAAATGTTGTATATGCATGCAGTACACAGCTGACCTGCTGCATTTGTTAAAAAATATGCAGCATACAAACTGAACGCATTAAACTGATTACTGTATCCCACAATGCAATGCATTCGACTTGAACTTCAATTTCTATACTCTCCATACGTCTATGCATCTCTTTACTGACTCTTTTCTTGCAATTTTCACAATTCTGAGAAAAAAAAGGCAGAATTAAGAGACGAAAGATAAGTTGCAATACTCTTTTATTTAAAAAAAAAATCAGAAGTCTGAATTGTGAATCTTTTTTTTTTTAATTCCATGACAGAAACAGCTTCCATGCTCAGTTGATCAGATTTAAAGAATAAAATAAATATTGTTATTTCCTTATTTCATGCTTATGACTGAATGCCGCTCATGAAATTGCACATGTATGCAGTTAAAATATTTTCAAATAGAAAATAGCTCTCGAGTTGTAATAATATTTCACAATATTACTGTTTTTACTGTATTTTTAATCAAATAAATGAACAGAAAAGACTTCTGTTAAAAACGTTTAAAAAAATCTTACCAACCCTAAACCTTTACACTTTTACTTTTTTAAACTTGAACTTAATTTAAACTTTATAAAACCTTTTTTTACTTTTATATTTGAAAGTATACTTTCCTGAACCAGTGTTATTTTAGTATCACTGACTATCTTTTGAATTTTGAAATTTTCATTTTACTTTTAAATGTTTTGTAATTTTCTTTTGTGTTTTTATCCTTTTTATTAGATTTAGTTTTTAAATGTTTATATAGTTTAATATTATATATTAATTGTATTCATTATTATATAACAAATATTAATATTTTGGTTTCAATTTAGTTGTAATTACTTTGGTATCAAGATGAAATAACTGAAAATGAGAAATGAAGCAGCTAGTTTTTAAAAAAATATATATTTTATCTAACAAAAATGTTTTTGTTTTGTTAATAGTTTTAGTTTTAGTTAACTATAATAACCGTGTTCTGAACATTCCCACAATACGCCAAAGATTTACAAATTGTTTTTCGCATGCAAAACATAGTTCCAGACTAGTTTACACTTAAACAACCAGTTATCATTCACTTCCGTCCTTGTACCTGCGCTCTCGTCTGTTCTTTGACAAGAACTATATTTGGCACGGCTCTGGTCTTTGGTCTCCATAGCGCCGGCCCCCCGTCGGCCCGTAGTGGTCATGGCTTCTCGGGGCATCGAAGGGTAACGACAGCATCCGGATACGTGAGGTCGCCACCCTTCAGTTGCCATGGTGTCGGCGCGGCAACCGAGGTGAAAATTAAAGATGGTGGGAGGCGTCTCGCGCCTCCTTCCCCGCGTCCCAAGAGAGAGGGAGGGTGTGTGGGGGGGGCGGCAGATGACAGACATCTCAAGGGCCCGGTCGCCCGACGAGAAAGACGGGCGATGCTTGAGCCGGGGTGGAGTGAGTTAGACACCCTCCCTGCTTTTTTCATCACACACATTAGTGAAATCTCGCTATTGTTCGGGGTTAATGCGCACTGGCGACGGAGGGCCGCCGCCACCGCTTTCGGGTTCTGCCTTTGACAGCGCAATGCATTAAGAGAAGAATAGAGAGAAATGAAGATATAGCGTCAGGGAAGGGCGTTTGTTTGTCATCGTTCATTCAAACACCTTCAGCAGGTGCTTTTCTGAGCTTTGAGCGTCTGAGCAGCTTTCACAATTTGCCAATGGAACGTTTTTAGTCTAGGACTGGGATTAATTGTCGTACAGAGACTCAGGGATGTATAGAAGTGTGTGGTTTGAGTCCCGAACGCAAGTGAATACTACTGCACAGGTGTTTATTTGATACACCATTTCTGGCTTATTTAGTCTGATATAGTGAGAATATGGAGGAAGAAACTGCTCAATTTTATTCAGAGGCTCAAACTTAGCAAAAAAAACGCAAAATGCTGATATTTATGTGGACAAAAAGTGATGAAATTATTATGCTTTGTAATGTAAATCAATGAGATCTTAGTAACAGTATAGCAGATAAAATTATAAATATCAGTTGTCGCTCTAAATCTCCAAAAATATGTCTTGGTAAGATGAGATTTAAATGATCAAAACATAATGCAATGCATAATGCAAAAATTGATGAACAAATAAATGTTCCTCAAAAGCTCGATGATCATATTTGAGAAAATACGGTTAGTGTTCATATTGAAATAACATGCTGAAAGTGGATGTTTGTACAATTACACTAAATACCGTTTAATTGGGGAAAAAAAGTCTAAAATATCAATCAGACGACAGAAGGCATGGAGTAGATTGTGCGCGATAGGTTTTTCAGCAAAATTTGATCGTGTTGATCATTTAGAGGCCTTGTTTGTGCATTAAATATTATACAGTAGACATAGGGTTAAAGTTCTCGGTTTGTTTTCATTTAACTATCAACTTTGTCTCAGATGTTTTTCTTAATATTCATTTGTAGACTCAGTTGAGTCACTAGTCATCATCCAGTAAGAGCTCTAAAATGAATTTGGAGCAGCTCAGATCATTTGACGTGAAATGTTAAGTTTATATTGACTATGATAACTTGTTTGAAACATTATTGAGACTCTAGGAGTCTCAGTAAGCAAGGAGACGCGTCTGTGGTCTTTTTCTCAGGAGAAACATCTGAGGAGTAGGAGATTTGTTCTTCATTTAATCTCATTAATGTCTAGTAGAAGCCATTGAGATATTAAAGAGTCTCATGTGTGATTTTCCAGTCCTATGGGTCTTATAATTGTCTCTATATAAGTGTGTGTGTGTGTGTGTGTGTGTGTGTGTGTGTGTTCTTCCCTGTGAGTCAGTGTGGTCAGTGTGGTTGTCCGTTCTGAATGCCGTCGCTCAAACGCTATAATCTTGCTCATTTTCGTCTCTCATCAAAAAAGCCAAATAACATTTATTGCCAAATGTCTTTTTTCCGCTGCTGTGTTGATAAAACAAATGTGTTTTTAAGTGCTCTTCACGCAGGTGTCCAGACTGCAGCTCGACACTTCTTCAACACACACGTCAGATCAGAGTCACACAGAATGTTATGAAGGATTTTGACACATCCGTGTTCGCACACACACACACACACACTCACACACACACACTCACACTGGGAGCATCTGCATATTCATAGGGCAGTATGGGGTGAGATTAGTTTTATTGTGAATTAATTTAAAATGTAAATTACAGATTTGGTCCCAGATCATCTTGAGTTTGATCCAAAGGTCTCAGCTAGAATTCTAGGTGATTCCAAATCACGCGCAAATTCAATTACAGTTATTTTCACAGTAACTGAATGTAACACTTTATATACACTCGTCTCGCAGACATGGACAAACATGATGAATCTGAGCAGGACAAACTATTCGGACTTATCCACATAATGGCCACAAATTCTATTCATGCATTTTTAAAATTACTTTTACTTTTTTAAAAGTGATTCAAAATAGATTGTAGAAGTAGTTTAGTTTTATAAAACCTTATATAATCATAAGAACATTTGTTATTGTTTCCATTTAATGTTCCCTAATATTTTTAACATTGTTAAAGGTCATCTTCACCACTTTATCAAAATTCAATTAATGCATTAATATATTTTGAATGGCATGCAAATTCTAATTTGCAAACATTAAAAAAAAAAAAAAAATTTTTTTTTAATTCAATATATTTTAAATTCAGTCTCTGTAGTCTCTTCTGCTCACCAAGGCTGCATTTATTGTGAAATATTATTACAATTTAAAATAGCTGGTTTCTATGTGAATATCTTGTAAACAGTGTCACACGATCCTTCAGAAATTATTCTAATATTCTGATTTGCTGCTCAAGAAACATTTCTGATTATTATTATGTGAAAACAGTTGTGCTGCCCAATATTTTATGGAAACTGATAGGATTCTTTGATGAATAGAAAGTTCATTTATCTGAAATAGAAATCTTTTGTAACATTATAAATGTCTTTACTGACTTTTGATCAGTTGAATGCGTCCTTGCTGAATAAAAGTGTTCATTTCTTTTTTTCAGTGACACATATATGCTTAAACATGAGTTATATGGTTCAGTGTGATCTTGGGAGGAGTAGAGAGAGAGCGAATGAGAAAGGTTGAGAGGTTAGAGTCTATATTGAGGGTGGGGAGCGCTGGACGCCCGTGATGGCTGCGTTTCCATGCAGACGGGCCAGGCGGGTGGTTTCGGAGGAGGATGTGAAGCGGGGAGCTACACCCTTGTGTTCAGCTTTGTTGTGTGACACACACTCAGCCCACCCTAACATTCCAGCTGCTAAATGTGGAGCTCAGTACAATTGCAGGTTAGCAGAGTTACAAATGAGACCAGCGGCGCAGCTGAGGACAGACAGACAGAGAGGCCTTGCAGAACTTTACCATGGTAACAATAGTCTATAGTTATTGTTAAAATCACATGCATTTGATCTCTTTCAAACAGTGTATGAATCTTTGTGTTGCATTGTTGTATTTTTTTTTTTTTACAACTTTACAACGTTTTATTGTATTAAAGGAATAGTTCACCAAGAAATTAAAATTTGCTGAAAATGTCCTCGCCCTCAGATGTAAATAGTTTCTTCATTAGATTTGGAGAAATGTAGCATTCCATCACTTGCTCACCAATGGATCCTCTGCAGTGGATGGGTGCCGTCAGAATGAGAGTCCAAACAGCTGATAAAAACATTACGAGTAATCCACAACACTCCCACTGTAAAAAGTGATAAGTTGACTAAACTTAATAACTTTAAGGCAACGGGTTTCCTCAATTTTTTAAAGTAAATAATCATTTAAAAAAAAATAAGTTAAGTGAATTGTCAAGTTCACTTAACTTGTTTTTAAAAAAATATTATTTAATTAATAATTTTAAGGCAACGGGTTTCCTCAGTTTTTTTAAGTTAAGTCAACTTATCACTTTTTAAAGTGATCAGTTAATGTCTTGTGAAGTCAAAAGCTGCGTGTTTGTAAGAAACAAATCCATAATTATGATGTTTTTAACTTCAAACCATTGTTTTCAGCTAAAATACGAGTGTTTTATTCCATTTTATTGTTTTCTTCAGTCAAAAAGCCATTTGGTCTAAATCAGGAGAGAAACATGCACAAATCAAACATCAATTACAAGCCAAAACAGTTCTAAAAGATTTGTGGGTGGATTTTGATGTGAGAGGAGAACAAGGGATGGACTTTTCTACTGGAGCGTTATTATAGACTATGGACTGGAATTTTAGCCAGAAGTGACAGTTTGAAGTTAATTTTTTATAATGGATTTGTTTCTTTTTTGTTTCACAAGATGTTAACTGATGGACTGGAGTGGTGTGGATTATTGAGGTGTTTTTATCAACTGTTTGGACTCTCATTCTGACGGCACCCATTCACTGCAGAGGATCCATTGGAATGCAACATTTCTCCAATTCCGATGAAGAAACAAACTGAGAGGGCCTGAGGGGGAGCACATTTTCAGAAAATTTTCATTTCTGGTGAACTATTCCTGGTATTTTGTTGGAAACTATAGTTACCATGGTAAATGTTTTGAAGGGTGTGTGACGTGGGTGTGTACATTTTGTAAGCATGATTATGATATAGGATCCATATGTTTGCTCATAACTGTGTGTGCTTGTTCACACCAGGACATAATATTTGCAGTGACGATTTTGAATTGAATTCCTATGCGACAATGCATTCCTGTTAACATACTGTCATATAGAAACACTTAATTAGTCTAATGACATAAGGCTTTTTGTCCCCCTGATGTTGTGCTTTTATGTCATTTTTCAGCCTAAAATCCCTAGTTATCATTCACTGTCATTGCATGGCGAAGCTCGCAGAGCAGTGGAAAAATTCTCCTTTTGTGTTTTACAGATGCGAATGACATGAGGGTGAGTACATGAAAACAGTTTTGGAGCATGTACTAAATGGATCGTGTTTAGTATATTGGAGCAAACGAAACCTGGACTGGATCGTTCACAAGATGGGAAGTGGATTGCTTGAGTGTAACACTGAAACTTACTTTTTTGTGAAGCTGCTTTGAAACCGTATGTAGAGTATGCTATTGAATTGAGCAGAGTAGAATTGAGTTGAATTGCCAATATAGTTTTTCTTGAGTTCTGGATCGTTCCAGCTTAATTGAACCCATTGATATAATGAAAATACAAGGTAAAATGTCAAAGCAGCAGAGTGTGGTCCTGATGAGTTCATTTCAGACTAGCAGAGAAATTTTTCTTGAATTGAGAGCGGCTTCTGTGAGAAACACATGAGCACTCGGGTCACGTCAGGTGTGAGTGTGTGATAGTTTATGATGACAGAATAGGTAATACAATAATCGGAGACAGTATGTGACTACAGAAAAGACAACAATACCACAAACATGCAGTAACACGGGTCAGGGTCACACTTAATTACACCCATAATCTAACGCTCACACATTAGGGTTGGGCAAAATTCACATCATGTATCTGTGAACTCAGAAAACAAGGAACAAAAGCTGTCAATGGGGTGGTACCTTTTCAAAAGGTACACTTTTGTACCTTATTTACCTCTAAAGGGTGTGCCTAAGTACCTAAAGTGTACATACCTAAATGGTACATATTTGTACATTTTTAAAGGGTACTACATACATATATACATACATTATACATACATACATATATGTATTTGATCATCGATTTGACATTTATTTGATCAAAAATAGAGCAAAAACAGTAATACTTTGTAATAATATTACAGTTTCAAATAACTTCTTTCTATGGAAGCCCATTTCTGCCACAGATTTAAAAAATTTAAAAAAGATTAAATTTAACTTTTTTCCTCAGAATTCCAAGTTTACATCTCCAAATTCTTTTTTCTCCAAATTCTGAGTTTGCATCTCGTGATTCTGTTTTTTTTTTCCACCACAGAATGAGAAAGAAATAAAAAAAATTAAAAAAACGTATTTGTCACTTTTTCTCACAACTATTTTTTTGTTATTGGGAGTTTATATCCCTTTTTTTTCTCAGAACTGAGCATTACCATCTCACAATTCAGTGTTTATATCTTGCAATTCTGAACTCTGAATTACAAAAAACAAAATTGTGAGAAAAATTGTGAATTATGAGATTCAAACTCATTTTACAAGAAAAAGGAATTTAAGATAAAAAGTTAAAATGACCTTTTTTATATATTTGTTATAATAATTTTATATAATTCTTTTTATTTCTGTGATCAAAGCTGAATTTTCAGCATCATTAATCCAGTCTTCAGTGTCACATGATCCTTCAGAAATCATTCTAATATACTGATTTGCTGCTCAAGATACATTCCGGACTATTACCACTGTTAAAATAGTCATATATATGTACATTCTTTCTGCATAAAAATAGCTACATAACACACACACACACACACACACACACACTGACATACAGTAACCTCCACTAATATTGGCACCCTTGGTAAATATGAGCAAAGGCAGCTGTGAAAATAAATCTGCATTGTTTATCCTTTTGATCTTTCACTCAATAAAGTCAGAAAATTCTAACCTCTCATTGAAGTAAAACAATTGAATGCGGGGGGAAAATCTCATGATGAAATAAATGTTTTTTTCTCCAATGAATGTTGGCCACAATTATTGGCACCCCTAGAAATTCTTATGAAAATATCTCTGAAGTATATTCATATTTAAATTTTTTAGCACACCAGGGTGATTAGGAGCATGAAATTATCCAGCCATGACTTCCTGTTTCACAGGTTTATAAATATGAGGAACATAAAGGCCAAATTCCCTTAATCATCCATAACAAGGAGCAAAACCTAAGACTATAGTTCTGATGTGCAGAACAAGATTGTTGAGCATCACAAAATAGAAAGTGGCTGTAAGGAAAGAGTTAAAGCATTGAGAATCCCATTTCCACCATCGGGAATAATTAAGAGGTTCCGATCAACTAAAGATGTTACAAATCTGCCTGGAAGAGGACGTGTGTCTATATCGTCCTAATGCACGGTGAGAAGGAGAGTTTGAGCGGCTAAAGACTCGCCAAGGATCACAGCTGGAGAATTGCAGAGATTAGTTGAGTCTCGGGGTCAGAAACCTAAAAACATACATATCAAACATCCCCTACATCACCACATATTGTTCGGGAGAGTTTTTCTTGAAACCCTCTCCTCGCTCATCCAACAACAAACTCCAGCATATTCAGTTATCAGACACGACTGGAACTTCAAATGGGACTGCCTTCTATGGTCAGATGAAATTGAAAAAAGAGCTTTTTTGCAGCAAACCTAATATACTGCTGGATCTTTAATGTTGTGGGCCTGTTTTTCTGCTGGAGGTCCTGGACATCTTGTTCAGATGCATGGCATCATGGATTCTATCAAATATCAACAGATAAAAAAAATCAAAACCTATCTGACTCTGTTAGAAATCTTATAATGGGCCGTGTTTGGATCATCCATCAGGAGAGTATTCCAAAACAAACATCAAAATCAACACAAAAACATGTCACTGAGCACAAAATGAATCTTTTACCATGGCTGTCCCAATCCTCTGACCTGAACCCTACAGAAAATGAGTGAGTGAACTAACATGGAGCTGTATCTAAAGGGTCTGGAGAGATTCTGGATGAAGGAATGGTCTCTGATCTCTTATCAGGTGTTCGCCAAACTCTTCAGGCATTACAGGAGAAAACTCAGAGAGGTTATCTTGGGAAAAGGACGTTGCAATAATTGGGTGCCAATAATTGTGGCCAACATGAACTAGAGAAAGCATTTATTTCACAATGAGATTTTCCCCCCACTTTCAATTGTTTTACTTCAATGATAGGTTAAAATTTTGTGAATTTTTTGAATGAAAGATCAAAACTATAAACGATGGAGATTTATTTTCATAGCCGCCTTTACTCATATTTTCCAAGGGTGCCAATATTAGTGGAGGGCACTGTATAAACATATATGTTCACTGGTTCATGAGTGCAGTCTAGTCATACATGTTATTTGTTCAGCTGTAGAGTCTAGCATGAACATTGAGCCGTACAAATTAACACAACCCAACAAAACTGAGTCATTGCATCGTGGTCATTTGTGTTTTTTTTAATACCTTTTCCCAAAAAACCCACCCACCCACCCCCGCATATACACATCCATGCCAGAGCCTGTAGACACACTCATTAAGAGACCACGGGTAACACACACACACCCTTCTCATGGCACACCACACTGCAGGCCTCAGCATCTGCCTGCTGACACACACACACACACACACACACACACACACACACACGGCCCCTCCACCCAAACACTCAAACAAACACAGCACCCACCCTCAGCACTTCCCTAAAAAGAGTGTCTGCCCACAAAGTCAAGTTCAAAACACACTTGAAACCCTCTTTGTTCAATAGACACACACACACACACACACACACACACACACAGAGGCAAGCTGTGGTTTAGGGTCTGGGGGTTTTATTTTAAGTCTGTTGAACCCTTCAGGTTTGGTGATGTGAAGACACCATTTACACCCCAATAACATCCAACACATGTGTGACACCACGTTTTATGTTTAATGATGGCAAAATAGTCTACAATGGAGTTTGCGGACACGTTTTGCGGACACAATGTTTATCCGGATGTCCCTGCATTAAATATTAAAACAAATGTTTATAGTTAATTTTATGAACAGAATCATATTTTAAATTCTACCTCATATTTTTAGTTTTTTGCATTTATTTATTTATTTATTTATTTATCCATCCATAATGGTGTCAGTTATTTACCGTATTACATTAGGATCATCGTTGAGAATGAGTACAAAATCTAAAATGTAATTGTAAAACTGAATGTACTTGCATTAGATACAAAAACAATGTAAAACAAATGTTCATGGTTGATGTTATGAATTACATAATATTTTATTTCATCTCCACATTAAAATGCTGAATTTATTTGACATATTTTGAACAGCTATTTATGCATTTACTTAGTTATCCAATCTTTCATAGATCATATTAATATTTGTTTACGCTGCCTTAATGTACTTTCATGTACAGTATTTCTTTTCTGCAAGGTAAAATTATTTATTTCATTACATTAATAAGCATCATCCTTGAGAATGAGTACAAAATCTGCTAAAATGCAATTGTAAAACTGAATATCAAAATCAAATATTTACAGTTAACGTTACATATAATATTCCTATTTCACCACAACATTAAAAAAAAAGAATGTTGCATAGGCTATATTTTACATATTTAGAACAATTGAGTTTTTATTATTACTTAGTTAGTTATCCAGTATTTTATAGATCCCAATATTATTTTTAAATGCCTTTAATGTATTTTTATTTATTTTTTAATCTCTGTATTACAGTATTTCTTTCTATAGAGTAATAATGAGTACAAAATCTGCTAAAATGTAATTGTAAAAGAATTCTTGCATCACATTGAACTGAATGCAGCAATTAAAGTGGATTTATGAACCATTTTTAACTGATTTTTTTGTTTTCATCTTTAGTTTCACGAATGACACCCATTCTATTTAATCCATAAAATATAATTGATGATATTTTCTCCTGATTTTGGTGTGAAGCGTGAATCCAAGGCATGTTTTAGAGAGACTCACTGACAGTTGTAGGTGTGACTGAACAGTCCAAGACCACTGCAAATGTTTAAAGCCCTGTATGTAGGCTAAGTCGCTCCACCTGCTGCGCTCAGTATTTTTTGGAGAGCTAAATGATCTCCCTCCCTCAGAAATCCACTGTGATTTACCAACAGTAAATATGCAATTAGCGCAAATAGTTTGGACGATGTTCACGTCCTCCAAACCCAGACACGATGACGAAGGAACGCCGGATGCTGCTGAAATGCATTCACAAAAGCTTGGGCTCTGCCCAGAAAAACCCCCACAGAAAGCGAGGTTGCAGTCACACCATGCGGTTTTTGTCCCGGCCTGACGCTGGGGGTGATTATGTGCAGGATTCCAGTCTGTTCGGGGCAGGAAAGGAGGGCAGGGGTTTGGTCTAATTAAACATTAGACTGGTAAAGCCGTTAGTCTTTATGTGGGTTCGGTTTTGGCGAGTTTTAGCGAGAGCCAGTGTATCCAGTGAGACTTGATTTCACTTTACGCCCCTCTGACACAACAGGGCATGTTTTTAAGACACGAGCGCAGGGTGTGGGGTGACTGTTTGTTCTCCGACAGTCTTAATTCCGCTTTGACCCTCATCGTGCGTTACATTTAGTTTTTTGGTTTATTTTCCTTCCCCTGCCGCCTTCGGCCTGATATCAATCTGGTGGGTCTTATTCGTATGCAAAAACCTGGTTGATTTCAAATTCGTGGTTTGAAACCTACACCCACTGAAGCAACTCACGACTGAAATCAAAGCACCGTTGATCAACGTCTAAGATGGGTGTGCAGATTAAACTGATAAATGCAGATTATGCTAGCTCTTTAACCTTAACCGACGGGTTTTTGATTGCGCTCGCCGTTTCGTGGGTTTGGCTGCTCTTCTGATTTAATTCATCTGTCGCCACCTTTTATATAAACTCCAATAGCATCATAATTAATCATCAGGGTGTGAATATGGGGTTTGACATTTGATTCTTATAAACCTGCTCTAATTGTCGCCACTTTCCTCTAATTTGCTTTAGTAAAAAGGTGCCTGCTAAAGAACAACAAAAAAGAATTTACATGCATTTGTTCACAATAGCCCCAAAAAATAAGTCTTACACTAAAATAAATAAAAAAAGAGCAGTAGATCAAGCGTCTGTATCTGGTTAAATGCTGCAGGATCTTTTCTCTTCGCTGGCATCACATCTCTTGTCTGAAGTCTTAATGTTTGAATCTGAGTTTGAGTGCGGTATATTTCATTTACTTAGAGAATGTGTTTTTCTAAGCACTCAATATAGGTCAATGTTTATAAGGTCAGATACCAAATACTGTAGCAGATTCACCTACATGTATGAAAACTTTAATTCTCACCAGTGATCTGATGATGGAGGATGAATGAAAACTGACATTTCATAAGTGTTTTTTTAATCTACCTTTCAAACGTTTGGGGTCAGTAAGATTTCATTTATAAGAAATGATTACTTCTATTCATCAAGGATGCTTTAAATTGATTAAAAGTGACATTAAGGACATTTATAATGTTACAAAAGATTTCTATTTCAAATAAATGCTGTTCTCTTGAACTTTCTATTCATCAAAGTTTCCACAAAGATTTTGGGCAGCACAACTGTAGAACAAAACTGATGACAATCAGAAATGTTTTTGAGCAGCAAATCAGCATATCAGAATGATTTCTGAAGATCATGTGACACTGAAGACTGGAGTAATGATGCTGAAAATACATCTTTGAGCAAAGCAATCAATTACATTAAAATATATATATATTTACATAGAAAACAGCTATTTCGAATTTTTGATCAAATAAATGCAGCCTTGGTGAGCAGAAGAGACTTCTTTCAAAAATATTTTAAAAATCATTGCTTTACAGTATATTTATACAATGTAATGTATTTTAAATAAAGAAATAAATTCTTCCTTCTTTCAGGACATATTTATTTGAATCTAATCTTTAATATAGAAAGCATTGGTCTGATGACAGCAATGGCTTGTTTTCATAATTGTGATGAAAAATAATCAAATGAAATGGTTCATGGTAATTTGTTTAACTCATATCTGAAGAATCAGCAAGTGTTTAAATACAGTATTTGTGTCTCATTTTCGTGTGTTGAGTTTCTGTCAGGTGCCCTCATTCTTT
Source organism: Acrossocheilus fasciatus (assembly GCA_036784905.1). Taxonomy (NCBI): domain Eukaryota; kingdom Metazoa; phylum Chordata; class Actinopteri; order Cypriniformes; family Cyprinidae; genus Acrossocheilus; species Acrossocheilus fasciatus. The sequence continues at coordinate 3,308,497 of CM071958.1, forward strand.
TTAGGAACACCACTGCTTTAAGATATACTGAAAATTGTCAAATTATTGTTTATGAGAATCTGAAAAGAAATTTTGTCATTGTTTTTTGTCGTCTGGCAGCTAACTTAAAAGATGAAGCACCAGATTGTTTCTGCTTTCACAATACAAAAGAGTAAGAAAATGAGTAAATCTGTTTAACAAATAGACACATGGGTCGCTGAAACAGTGGGACAGTTTGTGGAAATCTGGTCATTTTAACATATAAAGTTGATGACATGATCCTCTGGCTGAGAGCAGCAGAGACGTGGAGGTTTAAAGACTGTCTGCTGAAGGATCTCACACACACACACACACACACAGAGAGAGAGAGAGAGAGAGAGAGAAAATGTGCCAATCTGTGCTTAACAAGGTGTCCAGACAGAAACTGTAATAGAAAACAGCAATAAAATGTGACTGTCCAACTGAGAGCGACATTCAAACGAGCATCAGTCTCTCAGGAATGCTCATTAAAGGAGAAATTAACCAGAAGCAGAGTTCATTTAACATCTGTGACACATGCTGAACACCAGCTCACTCCGTCCCTAATGTGTTTAAGGACTGCTTGTGATTTAAAAATGCTATATGTTATATATTTATAAGGATAATGTACAGTCTGTTTTGTAGGTTCTTCAGATCAGTGTTTTGGTTTATGGAATATTCATCTAAATAATTTAATCTGGAGAAAAAAAGATTCATTAATCATATTTTGATGTATAGACTTCTTCAGATCGGTATTTGGGTTTATGAAATATTAAAAATCAGGAAAAATAATATAAAAATAAATAAATAAAGATTTTTAGTTTATTTTTCATGTTTTTGGAGATCTGCATATTTATAGCTTCTTCAGATCAGTGTTTGTTTTATGAAATAGTAATATTACAAAGAAAGAAAGAAACAAGTAAATAAATAGGCTTATTATCCAGAACCATCTTTTCAAATTGTTCATGAATAGTTTTTGTTGTTTTATAGATTCTTTAATCATTTTAAACAGGAGGGGGAAAAAAATAAGATTGGCTGTAGAATAATCATTTGCTGTATAGACTGCATTTATTTATTTGTTTGGTTATATTTTGTGCAATCTGTTCTTTGGAAGCTAATTAAAGTTCTAATAAAGATTAGTAAGTTTAGTTCTTGATGTTGTATAAATTCTTCAGATTAGTGTTTTGGTTTATGAAATATTATTAATATTAAAACGAGAAAATCAGGGGGGGGGGGGGGGGAATAGTTATATATATACACATATACACACATGGTTTCCTAAAGAACAAAAAGTTCAACTATGTTCTCTTGCATCATCAGACTACAAAACCCCTTTGCAGCCTGTATTTTTAAGAGTGTGTTTATAAAAAAACTTATTTTTCTGCACCTACATGATTGAATCTGTGAATTAAACTAGATGGGAAAGTGTGTAATAAGGAGCCGTGTCTGTCTGTCTCTCTCTCACCCTCCCTCTCCTGTACCTGACACCTTCTACGTCCTCCATGAACTTCTCTCTTCGGCCCATCTGCCCCCTTACCACCTCTCCCACACTCTTCCAGCTCACCCACCTACTCAACGGGTGCTCACACACTCACCCAGAGCCCGACGCCGCCAGCGGCCGCAGCAGGGGGCCTGCCGCAGTACCGCCGACCACCAACAGGGGGCAACACGACGTGCATGCAGACTAAGAGAAACAAAATACACATTTTTAAAGTGGAGTGATTCAAAACTTCGTTCAGCGTAGCATGCTACCACACTACTTTACTATTTCTGCAGCATGCTCTATGCATGCACTTTTTTTAGAAAGCTTAAAATGTGCAGAATACAACAGATCACGCTGTATCCCACAATGCAATGCACTTTTCCTTTCATTTCAATGTAATGACTGAAACTTAATGATTTCCAGTCTGTGATTAGAGAGACATGAGTTGTAAAATATGTAAAACTAGGATAACTGGATACAACTCAAATTGAACACGGAATGAGGTCATGTGACAACAATGTAGCATATTACATTTTGGAATCTTCTTGTGTTGCGTATTGAATGCTGTTTCACTTTTAAAAGAATAGTATGCAGTAGTCTAGAGTTGCATTAAAGTCTAAAAACAATTAAAGCGTATAATTGTAATTATTAGGGTCTCTGCTGGTGTGGACTGATGACATATGGTGGACAGCAGTAAGAAACGGACTCACACACACACACACACACACACACACACACACACACACACACACACACACACACACACACACACACACACACACACACGGCGATCGTCTGGCCGGCTTTCTGTCCCCACCTGCTGGCTAAAGAGCCAAACACACACTGAGTGAGGATTTGTGTGTTTGTAACACCTGCTAATCTTCAATTATGTTTAAATGTTCAGCCGTTTAAGCTCAAAACCGCCTGTCAGTCATCTCTCTGTCTGGAGCTGGACTGAAACATGCTGATGTGTGCTGCTGAAAAACTCAACTGCAGGTTTACATTTATATTTAAAAAAATGTGAGTGGTTTGCTTGTGTGAAACTTGCCCTTGTGATGCTAGAATATTGTGTGTGGTTTCCAGGGCGTTGCTATGCAGTTGCTAAGGTGTTTTGAATGTTATAGCACATTGCTATGCGGCTTCTAGGGAGTTGCTAGGTTGTTCTTGGTGTTGCTAAGGTGTTCAGAGTGTTTTTAGCATGTTGGCATGTTGTTTCTAGGGAGTTCCTAGGGTGTTCTGGGTGGTTTCCAGGGTGTTGCTACACAGTTACTAAGGTGTTCCAATTCTTTTATCACATTGCTATGTGGTTTCTAGGGAGCTCTGGGTGATGGAATGCTTTTATCATATTGCTTTGTGCTTTCTAGGGAGTTATTGAGGTGTTCTGGGTGTTGCTATGCAGTTGCTAAGGTGTTCAGAATGTTTTTAGCACCTTGCTATGTGGTTTCTAGGGAGTTATTGGTGGCTTCCAGTGCATCGCTATACAGTTGCTAAGGTGTTCCAATTATTTTATCACATTGCTATGTGGTTTCTAGGGAGTTATTGGTGGCTTCCAGTGCATCGCTATACAGTTGCTAAGGTGTTCCAATTATTTTATCACATTGCTATGTGGTTTCTAGGGAGTTGCAAGGGATCTCTGAGTGGTTTCCAGGGCTTTGTCATGCAGTTGCTACAATGTTTGTTGTGTTTTTAGAATGTTGCTCGGAAGGGTGGCTTCCAGGGCATTACTATGCTGTTTCTAAGGTATTTTGAGTGGTTGTTAAAGTGTTGCTATGCTGTTTCTGGGTGCTTGCTAGGCTGTTTTTGGTGCTTTCTTCCCGAGTTTAACCTGTTGTAAGTCTGATCACCTGTTTTAAGTCTAGTTAAGTATCCATATGCCTCTCCTTAACAAGACCATAATGACTACCATATAATGGTTTTCAATTTACATAGCAGTAAATATGAAATTTACATATGGGAAAATCATATTGTGAGTTTCGATATTTGGGATATGGTCATCAGGTTACTTTTGATTGGCCATTGGGCTAGTTTTGTTCCACAAACCTGGCAACCCTGCTGATAGTTCATCTGGCTGTCATTTAGATCCACAGACGAGCGTGTGATGCTGTCGTGAGCAGGTGTGGAGGTGGCTGAACGCAGGGCCTGATGTTGTTTATGTTTGGGACGGGGCCGTGGAGCAGAAGGAAGGGAGGTGGCCGTCCTGCATAATTCCACGTTTCAGTTTTTAAACGCAGGCCACAGCCTCACAGAAATATCATCACGCCGGCTCTCCCTCGCTAATTACTGCCTTGCATACCCTCCGCTGGCTCTGCTCACTCGCTCTGGACAGAGCTACAGTATTCACAGAGAAAAACAAACGCAAAACAGTCTTAACATCAACCCACTTGTGTTGTGTCTGGAAAGTGGGACCGTTTTGGGTAATATGCGGAAATATGGAAAAACGGATGGGACATTCCTGTTATTTGAACTCTGTAACCCATTTATGATACAATTTAAATATAGTTCTATAACAGAACATAGCAGATTTCTGGTTTATTGATTACAATTAGGTTATTTAGATAATATCAAGAAAATAAACAGGATGGAAATAAAGAGCTAAAGTTATCTTGCAAAGGATTTTATTTTATTTTAATTCTCATTTATTTCTAAATTTGATAAGATTTCTTTCAGTTTCATGCTTCGTACGTATATATGCTTTATTTGTAATTTTTAACTTTATTTTGTAACTATTTTTATATAGAAATAAGTAAATGATTATAAATAAATTGTTTCAAAATGATAATAAAACTAAATTCATTGCCTGAAATTAAATATACATTAACTGAAATAAAAGGAAATATTACAATAAATAAGTGTATTTTATTTCAGCTAGCCAAGGAAACAATTCCCATTTCTTTAGTGTAAGTTGAAGTATTAAAATAACTGCAACTATTTTATATATATATATATATATATATATATATATATATATATATCACTGAATTTAATTTATTTGATTCGTCATTTGTAAAAACAGGATGGAATGTTTTAGTCATACAAACTAACTAATACCACAAAATATCACAAAATCCATCAAATCCATTGCTAATACTGGCTTTTATTTGTTAAAGAGCTTTTACGAAAGATTAAGATGATGGAAAGTCAAATTAAGCACTATTTAAAACAGTATTCCTAAGAATATTATGGTTTTGTTTGCAATATTTTGATTAATAAATAATGCTGAAAGACATCCACTAAACCCCGACATTGTCCAATGAAATGTAACCTTTTGTTCACTGATAAAGCAAGCTAATATGATTTTCATCTTTAAAAACATTCAGTTTAATATTTGATCCAAAATATTACATTAGGAATGACCCAGATCACACATGTAGTGGTCGAAATGTGTGGGAATGTGTGTGTTTGTGTGTCACAGCTGAACGGGACACACACAAAAGGTTCATGACAAATAAACAGTCAACAAATTGTGCCGCCCGAGCCCACTGCCCACACACAGGCTGGCACGACGCCCGCGTGACTCACCATCTAATGACAGACTATTACAATAAAGTGTGTTGAATCACCGAAACAAACCCAGTGCTCAGATGGCAGATATAAAACGGTCAGGCTCCGAGCCACACCAGATCTGAGCTACACAATTTCATGCTTATAAATCACATATGGAACGTCTAATAGCACCTGAGTAAATGAAAAGTACTATAGTGACCGTGCCATGGTGCAGTGCTAATACAATTCTTTATGGTACTTCCAAGAATACAGTGATACTGTACATGTCCAAAATACCATTTTTTATTCAAAAATACAGTGGTCATACCATGTTATACTATAATATCACCACAGTACTTGTTTTGTAAGAGGCAGTTATTGTTATTGCTGTAAAATCATAAATTAATATTGCATTTCCTTCATATATTGGTTTTCTGTGTTTTATTTATTTATTTATTTGTTTGTTGTTGTATATTGCAGGGTTGTTATCATTAGCTAAAACTAAACCCATTAAAAATGTTGTCGCTTGAAATTAAATTGTAAAAAAGAAACTTATTTTATTTCAGGTAGTAGTCAAGGCAACATTTCTCGTTTTTGTTTGGTATAAGTTGAAGTACTAAAATGACTAATATTAAATAAAATAAAATAAAATGATACATAGACATAAAAGATAATCAAATAAAAAACAATTTACTAAAATTTTAAAAGAAAATCTAATTAAAACTACTAAAAAAAAACTATAATAGTATATAAGTAATACTGAAATACTGGTTTGTTTGTTTATCCATTTGACGATAATTACATTTTATTGTTGTCTATTAACTAAAACTAAAACCATAAAAAGTTCAATCAAAATATAAAATAATATGATATAAAATAAAATGAAATATAAAAACCTAAACTTATTTTAGCTTGTAGCCAAGGCAACATTTCTCGTTTTTGTTTAGTATAAGTTGAAGTACTAATATAAAAAACAACAACAAAATTACTAAAACTTGGAAAAAAAAAGAAAAATTAAAAATGAAAATAAAAACAAAACATTAAAATAAAAACGAATTACAGCTACTAACAAAAACTATAATAAATGATACTAAAATAAGATTGGTTTGTTTGTTTGTTTATCCATTTGATGATAATTACATTTTATTGAAGGCTTATTATCATGAACTAAAACTAAAACTATAAAAAGATATTTATATTATAATAAAAATAGACATATTAAAATTGACAAAACACACAACAAAATTCCTAAAACTGAAATTCCTAGTGTTTTTGTAATTGCCAAGCAGCAAACAGGAAAAGGAGGACAACGGGTAATAGTGAGTAACAACCAAACAACAAAGTTAAACTAGCAAAACTGTGTCGATGCTGCTGATTTTTGGCATCATGGTGTCTCTCAGGAGGAAATGGAGATTTTGAGGTGCTCTCACAGAACGGGGGCCGGTGTGTGTGGAGGCCTGCGCTGGTGACAGGCTGTCCAGGCCGGGCGAGAGATGGAGTGATAGAGAGGATGGAGGAAGACTCTGCAGTCTGCAGGAAGATGGATCACACCAGGAAGATTAATTAGTCTCTGACAGCGACAGCTAAAGTGTTATTGCCATCTGGAGAGTGTGGAACTTCAGGAGACTTCTGAGTGTCAGTGGTGTGTGTCTCTGTGTGTGTGTAAGACTTGAGCTTGGCAGTGCTGTTATTGATGAAAACAGTTCTCGCCAAAATGGCCAAGCGACTGAAAGGTGTCGAAGAAGGACATCACATGCGATGACCTTCACAAACAAAGTGATAATTGTGTGTGTGCGTGTGAACATGTGTTTTTGGCATGTAGAGGGAGGCGACTTTTCACTTGTCTTTTTAAATCTTCTCAGAATACATAATAGTCAGGGTAGCGCCATATTTAATTTCTGACGGGAATGAAAATGAGGCTGTGAGGGACTGAAGTACAGCTCGATGGATTGCGCTGTTGCAGGGTTGCCAAGTCTGCGGTTTTCCCGCGAAATTGGCCTAAACTGGTTTTTCCCGCGCGGGTAAAACGTTTGATATATTGCATGAATTTTATTTGACTGAAATACTTGTATTGAGATATTTTGTATTCTAACACTGATAAAACTAACTGCGCTAGATGTTAAATTTTGTGAAGGAGGGTATTCTACGGAGCCTTTGAGCAGTGTTTATGATAACTATGAAATAGTGGTTTGATCTGTATAAAATAGATATGGTATATTACATTTAAAGTTTGATAGTTGGGATTTCGCCGTTGTGTTACGGTTTGGGTTAGTTTTATTTTGCAAACCTGGCAACCCTAGTACTGTTGTTACTGTTGAACAACATACAGATTGTTCAGTTATGAACGTCTTTCCAAAAAAAGTGGACAAAACTCCATAAAACAGTTCGGAAAATTATGAGTTGTGGGACCTTTCCATTATAAATACTGTTGGTCTATTCCTCACCACGTGATTTTCATATATGCCTTACAACAGGGCCGTAGACAGGACAAAAGTGAACTATGTGACAAAGATCATATATGTTACATATTATACACTGCCAACCCCTAAAACAAAAACTTCACATGGAGTTCAGTGCAACCCAAGAAATAAAATGTTTTTTTTTTTGTTTTATTGCTACGTCCATAATTAGGTTATGTCTTCATTATAAATTAAAGAAATATGTTCCAGTTAAATAACCCAAATGCCAAGTATTACAAAACCATGTGTCTTTTACTGAACTTGCACAAGAGGGCGACAGTGAACAGACAAAGATCCACAGACAGAGGAGATTTATGACCACTAGGGGGCATCAGAAAAAACCCTAGTACTCTAGTGATTTTTTTGGACAATTAACTTTGAGAACACTGGTATTCTTGGAAATACCTTAGAGTATCATATAAATACTATAGTAAATGCATTTTAGTATTATCAGAATAACATGGTATTTTTTTAGTAAGGGAATGAAAACTGTGATACACCAAAAAAGTAATGTACCATGGTACTTTTGGAACATTTTCGTTTAGTTAGACTGCCAGTTTGATAATACAATGGCAATTTAATTTTAATAGCTAATTTGACTTCAAATGTCAATTAAAATAAAAAACCCAACAGTTTTCTTTATATGTTTGGTATCATTCACCGGTGATTTATAGATTAATTCATTATATTATTTTATTAAATGAAATACTTATTACCTATTTAAAATATAAAAAATTAAAATATAAAATAAAATATTAAATTTAATAAGGACAATAACAAACAAACTGTTTTTATGCTAGGTGTCATTCACAGGTTATTTATGAATAAATGTATTTTATTTATTAAAATAAGTACTTTAACTGCCTTTCCAATGTATCACCAAATGCACGTTAGTAGGTACAATAGTATGAATCAAAATGCCATGATGTTTAATTTTAGTAAGGGAAAAAAATATATTTTTAACGTTAGACTGACTTTTTGATAATAAAAAAAGCAATTCTTATCATTAAATATTTACTTTTTATAGATAAATAAATGTTTTATATTATTTTATTTTATTTCTAAGTACTTTATTGGCATGCCTTTTTTTTTTTTTTTTCAAATAATATTTCCAAAGCATTAGTACAAAAATAAAATAAACTGTAATACAAAATAAAATATTTAACATTGAGATAAGATACCATAGAATATAACCATTCAACAAGATATTCCTTAAAAATAGCCATTGTCTTTGAACTCAAGTTCCCACAATCCCCAGTTGCCACGTGCGCGTGTCCTGTCAGCAAACCGGACTAAACGTCACATTCCTGCATTCTCATCCCTGCGAGCGCGAGCGTGTGTGTGTGTGTGTGAGAGAGAGAGGGACGCAGGCTAATCTCTCCCTCCCGGACACATCTCTGTCCACGGGAAACACTCATGACCGGGCGGATTTAACCCCGGAGGACACCCGGCGATCCCCGCAGGCCCGATCGCAGATCTCGGGTGAGTATTTGCGTGTGTTTAGCCGCAGATCTGAAGGTCTCGCCGGTTTGGGGTGTTTACTGTGGCGTATCCAGCGCAGCCTGTAGTAACAGCGCGCGACCGGATGGAACGTCTGTGATACATTGTAACACCTCACACTAGCTGGGATCCGCAACTTTGTATCTTGTTGTTGATAGAATTTTTCGGTTTGATCTGGCGGCGGCGGTGCTTTGATCAGAGAAATGACAGATGTCTGGCGTTCTGATTGAACCTGATGACAGCTCAGATTCTTCTGATCGCTGTGTGTGTTTTGGTTTTATTGTTGCTGTTTTGAAAGTCTCCAGCCATAATAGGGAACGAATTCAAAGCAATAAAGGCACAAATGTTATGATTTTTGGAGAATAAACTGTCAGATGTGTTAGTGTTAAGTGATTAACTGATCTGGGATCTGTCGGTGTCTGTATAAATATACTCATCTTGATCGTCACGAGAGTTCCTGCAGTCTCTGCTGACCGGTTCTGGACAGTATTACCGGTTTCATATCACATCGATCTCCGGTGTGGTTACATCAGACACGGGCAGGGCCACAAAGACACACATATGCCTGCATGCAGTTAAACTGCCCTGATTTTCCCTTGCTGCTTCACCCTCCTTATCAGCGGTGGCACGCAGCTGGGCTGCATTTACACTATATAGGCCTTTTTTTTTCCAGCTGCACTGATTATTTCTATTAAAGGTAGTTCACCCAAAATGAAAATATGCTGATTTTTTTTAAATTAATTAATTTATTTTTTATCCGATCAGATTTGGAGAAATGTAGCATTAAGTCACTTGCTCACCAGTGGATGCTCTGCAGTGAATGGGTGCTGTCAGAATGAGAGTCCAAACGGCTGATAAAAACATCACAATATTCCACAAGTAATCCACGCCACTCCAGTCCATCAGTTAATGTCTTGTGAAGCCAATATCTGCATGTTTGTAAGAAACAATTGTCCATCATTAAGGCCTTTTTTAGTTTCAAACTGTTGCTTCTGTTGCTTTCTCTATCCGTAACATGTCATCTGGTCTGAATCAGGAGAGAAATCTGCACAGATCTAGCACCGTTTACAAGCCAAAACAGTTCTAAATGAATATGTGGGTGATTTTGATGTGAGAGACAACAGGAGATGAACTTCCCAGGGAAGCGTTATTATGGATTATGGACTCATATCTTGGCCAGAAGTATCAATTTAAAGTTAAATGTCTTAATAATGCATTTGTTTCTTACAAGCACACAGCATTTCACTTCACAGGATCTTAATTGATGGACTGGAGTGGCGTGGGTTATTGTGATGTTTTTATCAGCTGTTTGGTCTCGCATTCTGAAGGCACCCATTCATTGTAGAGGATCCATTGGTGAGTGATGTAAGTGAATATTTTTGGTTGAACTATTCCTTTAAGAGTGTCTGATTATATTCATTCACTTTCTTACCTTCAGCTGGCTGGTAATTTCTGGGATCCTGGATTTGTCTGATTCGGCATATAAAGCAGTAGTTATCAGAGAGTCCAGTCTATTCTGTTTGCTGTTTACCAGCATTGGGGCCAATAGTTTGGATGTCAGGTAGCCTATAGTCAGCATAATTGTACTAAATACATGCTGTATATAATCATCTTCATCTCTTACTGGGATATTAGTGCATTATTTAGCTGTGACTGTGCATGCATTGTAATCAGAATAATTATCCGATTCTAGATCAGGGTCAGACACATTTGCTGTGTCATATGCATTGTTGCATAATTATGACTTGATTAAATTCAATAGATCTGCATACATATATAATGGACGAGTGAGGCTGGATGTCACAAATACAGTATATGTAAGGGTTTTGAGTGAAATATCTTGTTCATGAATGAAAACCTCTTAAATTTTTGTATGTTAACAGTTCTGTTTTTGTGGTTGCATAATTGTAGCAAGGATTAAATCTAGCTCCTGTTACATGGTATGTGTCTTTACAAAAAGGAAAAAAATAGCCCTACACTGGAGGCAAAGCATGACAACTAGCCCGCTGTTATTTATATTTTTTTATAGTACTGTAGTCAAAGATTTATGCATGTTTTAGTGATGTAACTGCAGTCAGTTTTAAATATATAGGAGGAAATATTTGAAAGGATTGGAGCTGTCTCACAAATCACTGAATTTCTCAGGATGTATGGCGGTTTGTGTGGATACAGAGAGAGAGAGACATGTCTACACAGGCACATGTCAGTCTTAGTGCATCATATAGCAGAGCAGTTTCACTCTTCATTAAAACTGTTAAACAAGTCATAAGGTTAATAATATAAATGCTAAATTAGCAGCATAAGAATGTCATTTGACTGTATACACTTAAAGTATCTGTAACTCTTCAGTCTGACCCAATCAGTCTCAGAGCAGTGGATTCAATGTGTGATTAGATGTGAAAGATTACATTCTTTTCTGTGTGTGTGTGTGTGTGTGTGTGTGTGTGTGTGTGTGTGTGTGGCAGGTTTGGTGAGAATTGTGTGTATGTTTGCAAATGATGGCTGGACTGTCAGATCTGATGAGAGTACTTAAGTTGTTAGAGTTAATTAATTTGTCTCATAGTCTCACAGGAAGATTTTTATTTGTCACATACACAGTTATATACTGAATACAACCTGCAATGAAATATTAATCTTGTCACCTTCATAGACTGTGCATAAAATATATAAAGAGATTAACAAACATGTAATGAAATGAAATAATGAGTAAACCTAAAATAGTGCAAAGACTGTTAACTGTATACAATAGAGCTATTTAAAGAACGGGACGATGCATGTTAATTTTGCAGAAAAGTGGTAGTAAATGTTGTGGCTTTGTATAAAAAGAATTTGGAGTTCAAAGAGGTTGAGTTTTGCCTAGATTGTCAGACAGACAAAAGTTTTGCTGGCTCGTGTTGCGTAGCTCAACATGCTCTGAAATGTAAATAAGTTCCATGGACTTTTATCATATTACTTCCTAAGTAACAATCATTTACATTTTTAAATCATGTTCAGATATTCACAGACAGCTTCATGTTCTTCACCATTTAGGTTTGCAATTACAGTTGACTAAAATGTAAAGTTATGATGAGGGATGATGTATGTAGTGAACACTAACATCATAATGCACTTGTAATTCCACCTCTTGTTGTATAAAATCTATTCCTTGACAAGAGAGGCTTTGTTTGTGTCCTAGAGCAGTGCTGATAGGCCTGTTTTAGCCGTCCACCATTGTTTATCCAATCCCTGCCGCTCTCATCATGAACTGAGATTCTGATTGGCTAAGTCCGACAGTGTCTGTGCTTCTCATTGGTCGTTTGTGGTGCTGTGTGAGTTGGAATGTGTGTGGAATGTGTTCACTTCCTGCTAATTCAGCCAATCAGAGCTGCCGAATCTCATCACATTCCATTGGGATTCAGATCACATCATGAGTGTGTGAGAGAGGTAGAGACATCGGTGTATGTGTGTGTGTCGTCTCTCCCTTTCCGGCTGTAATTGAGTTTTGTGGGCTTGTAGTTAAACGACTGTGGTCGTTTCATATCTCGCACGTTCAGCATATTCTCATATTACTGTGCTTGTTGTACAGAAAGGCCATTTAAACAGCAGTTTTATATTGACAGTCTCTACAAATGCTTTGATAATTAGTGAACTAAACTCCTATGGCTGTATGTTTTAGTATTTATTATTTATTTTAAATGCAAATGAATAGTGTCAATGCTCATGCATCCTGGATAATAGTGTGCATGTGTGCTGCTGAACACCGTAACCTTGAGAGTAGAAATGAAAGCATTTGGTGTTGCATTGTTGTGGATGACGTTGTTCATTGTAGGTCACACAGTACGGAGAGTGCGGCATTATCTGTCTTAAAAAGCTTTTGTATGAGCTTCATTGGCGGTTATCTGTCATTGTAGATGTTGTTTGTGGAGTTTTGTTAGGTTGTACTTTAAATGTTTAAATATGTATATTATTTGAAGATCTGTTTGGTTGTAGTTTAACTTGATTAGAAATTGATAAGATGAGTTCAATAGAAGTTCATGTTATATTGGTACTATGATGAACTGATTATATCAGCTAATCAGCCAGTATTTGACCATTTTAAGATGATCCACATCAAGATTTAATATGCAATGGTGTTCAGTAAACCATCAGGAACCTGATCTCTAGATTTGAGCATAGATGTTTAACAAGACCTGATCCTCATTCATTCAGCTGATGTTGTTCACTGTTGATTTCTTCTTGGGTTGTTTTGAGTTAAGCAGCGATCACGTGTTGAAGAATAAAACTGTACACTGATTAGATCTTGTAGTTTGAGTGAAAGTTTGGTATTGTTCTATTTGAGGTTCTGCTGTAGAACAGAACAATAGAAGTATTGTTTCTTTTGTTCTGGTGCTGCTTGGGCTTTAGTTTTACATCATCATCATTTCCAGCACTAAAGCCCTTTCCTGGAGTTTCCTAAACCTCTGGTCCTTAGTGATGCTTTGATTTTAAGAAGATTTTGGGTATCTGATGATCTGTGGTTCATTCCGTTAGCTGTTTTGGACCATTCAGGCTTTATTTTGATAAACCTCCCCAGGGCTGCATAATTTCGGGGAGCGAATTAAAATGCGATTAAAAATACTTGCCAGGTTTGCTGTGCTTGTTGTTGTTTTTATTTTATTGTATTTATTATATCATATTGTTGAATGTTGAATCTGTATTTGCTACGTAAAGCTGATATGGCAATACATCAACCAAATTTTTTTTTATTACTACTACCACTACTAAATATAAATATAAAAATTATTAAATAAAAAGAAAAAAGAAATATTACTATCGTAATATTTCACAGTAAAAATGAGAATATAAGAAAATAATAATCATTTTAATTTTACATTACAACTGTAATATTATAACATTAATATTCTTTTTTTCTTTTTAGTTTTTTTCATTTATTTTTTTATTAGGAGTGCAAAACATACAACATACGGTGAACACAAAACACAAAAACAGCAATGAAATTAAACTGCAATGACAATCTGAATAATAGTATTAGTATTTAAGTAGTATTAACATGCATAATAATAATAATAATAATAATAATACTAAAGATGGTGATGACGGCAAGTCAGCAACAGTAATATAAATAATAATAAAACTAATATTAATAGTAACAATAGTAGTAATAATAATGTAATAATGGGACATAACACTAATATTCTTAATTTTTTTCATTTTCAAATGTTAAACCATTAAGCTTTTATTTTGATGGAAAACACGAGCAAATTCAGTAAGAGCATATGTTTTATTTCATTAAATCAGTATTTGCGATTTGATTTGATCAAAGTTATTTCGCGATTTTGACTTTATTTAGATTATTTTGCATAGAAAACTCACTGCATTGATCATGACAGGTCATGTGATTGTGTATGTAGGCCAAAGAGGTGGACTTAAACAACACATTTTCTGGAACAGAAAATCAGGCCATTGATCAGACAGAATTGATCCGGATGTGTTTTGTGATCATGTTTGCTAAGAACGGATGACTGACTTCCTGTTGTCAGCGTTACACTGGTGCTGATGTGACTGAAAGGTGTCGTCTTGACAACCAGCTGACATCATCATGGCTGTCAATCAGAGCTCCAGCCTCTGTGATGTCAGGTGATCTTGAACACACACTCCGACTCAGACCTGCAAGACAAGAAGTTTAAAACATCTGTTAGAAATGCCGGGCAACTACTATTCTGATGGGTTTAGATTCAACTTAGATTTCTAATTCAACTGTTTAAAGCTGGTCTCTTCTGCTCATCAAGGCTGCATTTATTTGTTAAAAAATACAGTAAAAACAGAAATATTGATCCTTCAGAAGTCATTTGCTGCTCAAGAAACATTTCTATTTAATTTATTTGAAATAGAATTGATTTGTAACGTTATAAATGTCTTTACTGTCACTTTTGATCAATTTACACTCCTCCAGCCCAAATTAACTCAGTTATCCGGCCTCACCTCTGTCTGTCAGTGGATCACCAGCTTCCTGACAGACAGGCAGCAGCTAGTAAAGCTTGGAAAATTTAGCACCCGTACGATCAGCAATGGTGCCCCCCAGGGTTGTGTCCTCTCCCCACTGCTCTTCTCCCTGTACACGAACGACTGCACCTCTAAAGACCCCTCTGTAAAACTCCTGAAGTTTGTATATTCGTCCTCATTCAGGACTGTGACGAGTCTGCCTACAGACAAGAGGTTAAGGAGCTGGCTGTCTGGTGCAGTCTTAACAACCTGGAGCTAAACACGCTCAAAACTGTGGAGATGATCGTGGACTTTAGGAGAAACCCCCCTGCACTCCCCCCACTCACCATCATGAACAGCACTGTGACTGCGGTGGAGTCATTCAGATTCCTGGGACAATCACTTAAACTCCATTGTTAAAAAGGCCCAGCAGAGGTTGTACTTCCTTCTCCAGCTGAGGAAGTTCAACCTGCCACAGGAGCTGCTGAAACAGTTCTACTCCATCATCATTGAATCCGTCCTCTGCACTTCAGTACCTGTCTGGTTCAGCTCAGCTACCAAATCTGACCTCAGAAGACTACAGAGGGTGGTCTGGACTGCTGAGCGACTCATTGGTACATCCCTCCCCACTCTCCAAGAACTGTACTTATCCAAAGTGAGCAAAAGGGCTAAGAAAATCACTCTGGACCCTCACATCCAGCACACTCCCTCTTTGAACTGTTGCCGTCTGGTCGACGCTACAGAGCTCTGAGCACCAGAACGACCAGCACAGGAACAGATTCTTCCCTCAGACAATCCATCTCATGAACACTTGACAATAAACGTGGAACACACAACACTATAATACATTATTTATTTAACACACATACTTATTTACATTTCAAATTTGCACGTCATACTACCTGTACATACATAATTGTCTATATTATATATCAGTGGGGGGCAGTGCATTTCACACCTAGGCCTTCAGTGGCATCCTACATGAATTAATCCACCTCTTAATACCATCATAATGATGCCACGGCTCTAGAAACCATAAATAGGCTATTACACATAAATGCAGTATAACAGAGCATTGCATCACAGACAGGTATCTTATGTAGCGAGAATGAATGCTATTACTAAAGCTAGAAACACAATTAACAAAATTCAACAAGTTGCTGCGGCTGCACAACGCACATCATCTCTTGCTGAAGAAGTAACCAAACAAAATGACACAGTCCACCCGATGTTCTTACAGACATTTATTAACTCCAACGTGTTTATACCTTTACAGTTAACATTGGTATAAAACAAATAAGGTGATTACATGTGTTTTAAAGTTGACCTAACAATTTAACGAACTCTTACTGCTTTTCGTCTTCACGAGTCTCCCCCACTGGTCTTGCCAGCGTGCTGTGCCCGCGAGAAATAAAAGACCAGTTAACACCACTCAACTCGGGAACTTAAACCTGGCTTTATATCTTGCAAATAACACCAGAATACAATGCATGAAGCAATAAAAAAGTCATAAATAAAATCTAACCTGCTATAGTGGTGTGTGGTTGTTTTTCGCGGTCATTTAGTACTTTAGTATTTTGATTTACAGAAGGTAAATCTTTATTTTTCAGAATGCACTGGAAATCTACAATAACACACTGTACACAGCATATACGGTAAGAAACCTGAGAGACCGTAATAATACTGTGAAAACTAAAATGATGCACAGTGATGCTGTTTGCTAGCTTTGACTAGTACACACTCTGACCATCCAATCAAAGGACGAGAAAATGCTGACGTTATCGTAAGCCTGCTAGATGGCCCTGGTGCTGCCAACTCGAAATCTGATTGGTTAAAGCAACGGTTTCATTGCCATTGATTTTAAGCTACAGACGCCTGCACTGTTGATTCTGAAGGCCTTAGGCAGATTTCTTTGACTCTGGCAACACGATTCCTGAAATATGATTGGATAAAAGCTCTAATATAAACATACACTAGTGGAAGCTGCGCAACCGAGAGAAAAGCTATGAAATGAAGAGAATAGACTATTGGAAATAACATGACGGCCCACCACTGTTATATATTGTGTTTTTGCTATTTTGTACATGGTCTATTTTGTATATTTGCATAATATTATCTTTATTATCTGTGTCTTGTCTTGTCACTGTCATTCTTTCGCACTGTGGAGCTTCTGTCATTATAACAAATTCCTCGTATGTGTAAACATACCTAGCAATAAAGCTCATTCTCATTCATTCCTCAAGGTTTGTGCTGGTGAGAGTTAAATGGCTTTGCACACAGATCGTATTGACTCTGCTGGTGTGATTGATTGTTGTTTCACTTTAAGAGCTCCAGGTTTCATTATTGTCCCAGTAGATCCTAAAGTCCATCATAGTGAAAAATGTGAGGATCTTTAACAAACAACAACACCTCTGTGTCAGAATCCATGTGCTGGACATTAGCTGACTACAGGAAGAGCTAATGAGGGCTGAACGCAGTTAGTGAGCACTTCAGCATGTAGCAGAAATGATATGATGTCAAAATCAAAAGAAAGAAGTGAAGTTTTAAAAGAAGTGTCTTCTGCTCACCAAGGCTGCATTATGTTAAAATGTAAATTATTCCTGTGATCAAAGCTGAATTTTCAGCCTCATTACTCAAGTCTTCAGTGCCACATGATCCTTTAGAAATCATTCTAATATGCTGAAACATCTGTAGCATTTGATTAAAGTGACAGTTTTGTCTCTTGAGCACATTTGCATGTCTGTGTCTATCAAGGACTATGATGGTGTTTTCTCAGTTATTACAGTCTGATAGTAAACGCTGAATATTTCTTTATATTGCACTGGGTCAAAGTGTACAGGAGACTTTGAACTTCCCGTCAGTGTGTGTTTGAGTGTTTGACACGTCCACAGGTTTGCTCGCGTATAATTAAATATGCATCATTGACAACATAAAATGGCATAATGCTACATGTTTATAAGTGAAAGTGAATTTAATTGTAATTCGTCAGGCTTCAGATATTATTGTTTATTTTATGTTCTATTATTATAAGTTCTTTCAGAGAGATTTTGATGCATGATCGTGAAAACATTGGGAAAGTCATCCATCATGCTGATGTCACTGCTGTGATGATGCCGGCGTGTGTGTGTGTGTGTGTGTGTGTGTGTGTGGGGCGTGTCTGTGAGCTCTTTGTTCAAACAGCTGTTGTGAGCGAGTGTAACACACGTGGAGGATTTTACACACTCTACTGCACCAGACAACAAAGACCAGACACACACACACACACCACATCACTATCAGCGCATGTCTCTCTCTGCTGTTCTGTCATCCTTCTCTTATTTTGTTTCCACATTTGCAAATCAAGTCGTTCCAGGTTGAACATATGCTTCTATTTATTGCTCCATCTACCCACTCGCTCCATTCAGTTCAGTTCAGTGTTTTGGTCAATTTAATGTGCTTTACTGCCATGACTGTACATTTGTTATACAGAAGCAGTGGGTAGTAGTATTAATATATGGCAGTAGTATTAACAAAAAATGTGTGTGTGTGTGTGTGTGTGTGTGTGTGTGTGTGTATATATTATATTATATTAGTGCTGTCAATCGATTAAAAAATGTAATCGCGTTAATCACAGTCATGGACGTGTGTCTGGTCTTTGTTGTCATGGACTGTGATTAATCATGATTAATCGCAAATTTAAAATACTAGGATTTACCTGTAAATGTGTTGGAAAAAGAAATGCATGACAAACTAGTTTAAGGAAACAGAACCTTTCACACTTCCGCCAGGTATGAGACATAATCCTTATTATTCTTTTATCATTATTCTTTTGTTTTTATTCCGCCATTATCAGCCTTTACACTGGCAATAAAACACTTACCAAGCCACATCGCTTCAATCCCAGAATACATTTACACAACTAGAAATACTCATTCTAAACAAATAGAAACAAAAAGATACTTATTTCTAAACAAATACAACAAAACATTTCTTGCGACCTTACGTGAAGTATTATGACAAAATGCATTATGAAGAAGAATTGACCTGTTCTGCAGCTGCATTAGAGCTAACGTGCTACATAAGACTCAGAACTCACTTCAAACCACCATCGAGTGTTTGTAATAACTTCCTTTTACGGTCATACATGGAATTTGTTCGTTTACTGTTGTTAAAATATGCTATTTATAGTCTTTTATATCGCTGCACAAATTAGCATTTCATATGTACACATTCATCAAGAAAATCACATACAAAAATCCTATCGTAATCGTGTGTTTATTATCTTATATAATCTATAGTGGCTGTTGTCACGTTTATTTCTCCTGCTCTGCTGAAGCTCACATTATTTGATGTTACAACCGTCTCTCCGTTCTTAAGTTGCCAGGGATACATTATAATACACATTAGTAAAAGGTTAGAATTTTTATTTGTCTATATACACTTTGGGCGTCTGCGGTACATTATAAAAGTAGCCCAAAAAACCGCAACCCACGGCTCTGTAATTTTTCCCGCGACTGTATTTTCAAAATAGCCTACTTGTGCCGTTACCCTGGCAACACTGGTGCTGTACCCTCATCACACAATGATAGATAACCTTCCGCGCTGCAATGACGGGAAGAAGTTGGGGTCAAACCTTTCAAACAATTAATTTGCGTTAAAAATATATTAACACGTTACTTTTTTTAGATTAATCGCATGCGTTAACGCGTTAACATTGACACCCCATATATATATATATATATATATATATATATATATATATATATATATATAACAGAGAGAGAGAGAGATATAGATATAGCTTTTCTTTTGAAATTATTAATTATATGAAATATACGAACGTTGATAATAATCAGAAATGTTTCTTGAGCAGCAATCATGTGACACTGAAGACTGGAGTAATGATGCTGAAAATTCAGATTTGCATCAGAGAAATAAAATACATTTTAACACATTCAAATAAGAATCAGCTATTTAATATTGTAATAATATTTCACTATTCACTATTCATTGCTGTTGCATAAATGCATGATATTTTAATTAAATCATAGTTATAAATAAAAAACACACACATAAAAATTGAATTTAAGCAAATCAAAAAATGTGAAATCTTTTTCTCTCTCATTCTTTGTTGTCCTTTCTTCATTGATTTCTTCTCCTCTTCTTCTCTCTGTCGGATTGTCTCTTTGTCTTTCCGGTGGTCTTTGTGAGCGTCTGTAGACAGACGGCTCTGCTGTGAGGTGATCAGAGAGCAGTGAGACAGACGCCATCAGTCATAAAGACAGGGATCTTACTGCAGTGCTGCGAGAAGGAACTATTTTGGTGGGAAATTAGACACATGTTAAACAGCTGAGCACACACACACACACACACACACACACACACACGTTATACTGTTGTGTTTCTTTCTGTTCCTTTTTTGTTAGTGTAGCTGTGCTGTTGTCATTGCTTGTGGTTCATGTGTTTGTGTATGTAGATGGAAGCTGTTCTGGAACAACACGATGTTTTATTACAATTTCAGATATGTTATTTTTAAGTTCACACCACCAGCGTCTTCAATGCTTTAAATTACTAGTTCCTCTTGTGGTTTGTCACTAGTAAATGTTTTAAGTTCCTAATTCCGCTAGTCGTTAAGAATGTCAGTAAAAAAAATCACATAATTTTTGTTTTTTTAAATGAGCATCCTAGAAGTTAATAACATTAACCAATACATTTTCCAGCTAATTAGACCCATACAATCAACTCAAAAGAAAACATGAAATAAAAATTACAATGTTTAATTTCCTTAATGTGATGTATTGGATTAAATAAAATAAATTATTTTCCAAATGCATTCATTAAGATTGCTTAGAATCAGAATGAATCTGATCATTGTGAAAAATGTAATTTATTCAGTTAAAAAGTATAAACATGGCTGAAATATAGCTACATTTGTAACAAATGATTTTTCAAAGTTGCAAATAAATCTTGGATTTTTAGAGTAAGTTTTAAAAGAAAATACTATTTCTGTCTGTTTAATTCGACATATTGCAGTTTTCTGTAATTATTTTTGAAATTTACCAGCAATTTTGAGTAAAAAAATAGTTTCTAATCTACACATTTTTTTTTAAATAAATATATAAACCTGGTTAACTGTGTGTGACACATTCACTTTATTAGTACACCATAAAATAGATTTTTAAAAGTTTTTCAAAAAATATTTTCTGCTTCAAAATTTCATGTTTCAATGTGGTACTTGCCATTTTATTGTAATTATTTGCAAAATTATAACATTTCTGAGTAGAAATGATTTCTGCCCAAAATGCAGAATTTCAGTTTCAGTGCACTATTACAGAAATCTTACCTGTTCATTTATGTATGACTGATAGATATGCTTCACATTATGTTTACTAGTTAATTTTTGTACACAATTCAAATGCATCTTACATTTAGGCCTAAATATTGTCCCACAGAAAATCTGTATTACTCAGAAAGGCGTCACAGCATGGAAATGAAATGTTGCATGTTTTGGAGTTGATCTGTTCCAGAGTTCCTGCGAGTGTTCTTGAAAGGTGAATGGTGTGTAAACAGCGGTTGTGGCTGAAGTGAAGCGGTGCAGCGTGTGCCGGCGGGTCCATTAGCAGAGCGTGTGTCGTAGTGCCCGAGGCTGCTGTGACTGTCCTGTCAGAGACGTGTGCTCATTTAGACTAGACGTGATGAAATTCTGCGTGAAACGAGAAATATTCATTGTGACGAGCACCATTATGTGACCGGCTAATGGAAAAGCCCTAATGAGAGCTCAGTTAATCTTATTTCTGGCTAAACAGATTTTTCCCCAAATGTGCGTATTTTAGGCTATTTTTTTCTGCCAGCGTATTCAAGACTGCTCATTAGATTAAAGACTTTGTCAACAGCTATTCAGAGAATTATTTTGTTATTTCCAACATAATGTCTGAAACATTTTCTGATTTCCAACATCATAATGATATTTTCAGCTCATTCCTTTTTTTTATTTTTTATAAATGAACATTTATCCTGTAGTAATGCTCTTCTAATGCACATCATAACGGAGGGGTTTAAAAGCTGAAATGAGAAGCTTGAATTTTATAAAGCATTATAGGCTATTTATCTTTTGATCTGTAAGGTGACATAATTTTGACATAATTCCTGTGGTTGTATTTTGCACCATGTGAACATTGATTTATGGATGGCAGCTTTATGTCTTTTTAGTACCTGTTATGTAAGCATTATTGTTAAAAACTATTTAGTTTATTGTAGTGTAGTTTATTGTAGTTTATTTTAGTTTATCTTTTAGTTTATCCTCAGTTTATTTTGATCTGTAATAAACATTTGGTTTATCTACATAGTTTTTATTGTTTTCCATTATAGTTTTTGATAATATTTTAAATGCGAGAGATAGAGAAGTAAATAAGAAAATAAGAAATGTTGCCAAGGCAACTAGCTGAAACAAAATAAAATTTCTTTTTATATTTAATTTTATTTTAGTTAATGTTTTTATTCCAAGTCACTATGTTTTAAATAGTTTTAGCTCTAGTTAACTATATTAACCCAGGATGGTAGTAAAAACAGGCACCAGCGGTTATTTTAGTGATTTTGGTTATTTCTTTCGTATCAGTTTCATGCTGATGTGTGCAATAAGATCATAAATGGACATCAGTGGCCTTCAGCTCATGTCTGTGAACTTTGAGGTCAGTCTATAAGCTTGTATATTTATTTTTTTACAACTTTACTGTCTTTCTTTTCTAGGAAAATAAACCAAAAATATTGATAACTCATCCTGCGCTGTACAGGATTTTGTCCAATCAAATGCTCTCTAGAATGAGAATGTCCCGCCCCTAAAACCACAGAATAACAAATCAAGGTTCAGGACTGTAATGCAAATAAAAACTATTGACTATTTATGAAAGAGGGGTGAGCTAATTTGATGCTTCTTAACTTCCTGTTTCAATAGGAAATATGTCAACACAGGAAATAAATCTGTGCTTGTCAAAGGAATTCATGAGATCTGCATGACACACATGATGAAATCACTTTCAGTATTGTTTAAACTTACAAATGTAATGTCATTTAACAGTATAATAAAGCATTGCACTTTCTGTGAGTGTCATGTCAGAGTGAAGGATGCAGAGGTTAAATGAAGTGTGTGTGTGTGTGTGTGTGTGTGTGTGATGAGGGTCATGCATCATCATGCAGGAGTCGGTGGAGGACAGAGATCTCCAATCCTGACTCATTAAAGCGGTCCATCTGAATCTACTGACACAATAACAGTTCTCACGCTCTAATCCTGATCATCTGATTTGGTGAATCTCACTCTTTCTGTGTTTCCTCCTCAGCTGTTCAGCTCGAGAGTGTGTGTACAAAACAGTGTGTGTTTACATTCTCTGAAGCGTCTGATCTGGAATATTTCACTGAAACTAACATGTTGAAGTAAAAGTAAAATGGAAGCATGAGAATTTGAATATGTAACATGAATATTTTATATATATATAACATTATATATATATATATATATATATATATATATATATATATATATATATATATATATATATATATATATATATATATATATATATATATATATATATATATATATATATATATATATATATATATATATATGATACATATGTATCAAACAAACTTGAGAAAGGACAAAAAGGGAAGACAGACAGACAGAGAAATTAATTTTAAATTGTATGTCTTATTTACAATATATATACACACTAACAAAAGTTTTGGGTTAAGATTTTTTTGTAATGTTTTTTTTTTAAGAAGTCTCTTCTGCTTACCAGGGCTGCAATTATTTGATCCAAAATACAGTAAAAACTGTGAAAAATGATTGCAATTTAAAATAGCTGTTTTCTGTTGTAATTTAAAATGTAATTTATTCCTGTGATCAAAGCTGAATTTTCAGCATCATTACTCCAGTCTTCAGTGTCACATGATCTTCAGAAATCATTCTAATATGTGACCCTGGACCACAAAACATGTCTTAAGTGTCAATTTTTCGAAATTGAGATTTCTACATCATCTGAAAGCTGAATAAATAATTTCCATTGATGTATGGTTTGTTAGGGTCTGACAATATTTGTCTGAGATACAACTATTTGAAAATCTGGAATCTGAGGGTGCAAAAAAATCAAAATATTGAGAAAATTGCCTTTAAAGTTGTCCAAATGAAGTTCTTAGCAATGCATATTACTAATCAAAAAAGTTTTGATATATTTACGGTAGGAAATTTACAAAATATCTTCATGGAACATGATCTTTACTTAATATATTAATGATTTTTGGCATAAAAGAAAAATCTATCATTTTGACCCATACAATATATTTTTGGCTATTGCTACAAATATACCCCAGTGACTTAAGACGTTTCTTCTTATTGTTATTATCAATATTGAAAGCAATTGTGCAGGGATGTATAATTTTATAATGTATACATCAAAAACAGTGTGGGCAACAAATTTTTTAACTACATTTTTACATCTTGCTTTGAACAATTTTACTCTAACTGGGTGCAGTTTGATTGAATGGTGATTCTTCGGAGTTAAAATATATATTGAATATTAATAAATATCAATATAGACCTTTTAGAGATTTGTATGTGACATGAAAATGGCCTGTGATTGGATTATGTAGGTCTGTTGGCCTCATTGGCTCTATGTTGTCAGTTTTTAACCATCATAAGCTATGGAGCAGACATTGATAATATAGATTGGACAGATGATAGAACAGCTGCAGATCTTCAGAACATTCATTGTCTTCCAGCAATTAGATTTCCTGTCATATGCTTGTGCTTCCTGTTTCTATTTCCACTGGTGTGGTTTTGTCAGTCCCGCCCATGTCTTTCTTTTACACTATAGCGGTCTCTCACAAATTCAGTATGACCCTCACTGGATCTGTCAGATCTCTGCTTACTCAAATGCTCTCTGCTTGGGAACATGATGAATATGTACACAAAGGATCCATGCACAGATCTTGGGAGGTGTGAAAAACAGTTGCTAAACCGAGTAAATGATCTTAAATATGAGCAGATGTGTTTTTATAAGTGTAAGCGGGAGCGCAGGGCCCTTGTGTGTGTGTTATTGTGAATGCGTGCTGGTAAGATGGTGCTGCTCCAGTTGTAAATCCTCTTTGCTTGGCCAAGATTCAAGTATTGACTTAACACCAGATTAAACTCTCCCTTTCTCTCTCTCTCTCTGTCACCTGGTGCAAGCGGGGCATGTCGTCCCACCCAGAGCTGTCATTACATAATGCAAAACCCAATGGAGGAGTAAATATAAAAGCAAGTGTGTGAAGCTCTTGAGTAATGGTACTTTCATACTGTAATTAAGTATTATTTTGGGGAATTTATATTTTAACGGAGTACTTCTGTAACTGAATATTTAGATAATTACTTTTTGAATGAATAATTAATTGATTAGTTAAGTTCTAAAGCTATGAAAGAAAGTTTACCATTTAATTTTAATTACACAGTTTGTATTTTGCCAAGATACTTTTGACTTAAGTAAAAACAAAATTACCAGATTAATAAATTACTTATTAAATTACTTATATATATATATATATATATATATACACACACACACACACACACACACACACACACATACGTACATACATACAAGTTTATATTATATTTTATATATATCTTATTAATCTCTGTATTTTTTTCACAACTCATTTTTTATGTTGCGTTTAGGGGTGAAATCTGTGATATCACAATAATAAACCAGCATGCAAGTATGTACTAAAAATATAGAAATATATAGTACTATATAATAGCTTGATCTCTAAGAGTAAAGGAAGTAAGAAAAGAAACAGATTGGAGGTGAAAGATGAGAGGAGAGACAGATGGACTGGTGAAGCAGAAGCAGACAGGACTTTATGAATTTGATTGTGTCTGTGCTGTCCTTTTTTCTTTTTTCTTTTTTTTATAAATAGTTTTGATTGAATCAGAGTGATTTTCATTAAAAAATGAAATATTATCAGATATTATTAGGGCCCAAGCCAGAATGGCGGAGGCCCTATTGTTTTCCTAAGGATTATTTTTTTTTTTTTTTTTTTTTTTTTTTTTCAACCTTCCAGGGGTTTTTGGGGGCCTTAACATGCTCAAAAACTCTTGAAAATTTGCACACACGTTGGAATCCGCGGCCATTAGGACGCCGCCAAGGCTGGGACCCGGGCGTGGCACAGGGGCTCTACATCGCCCCCTACAAAACGGCCAGATATCTTGATGGCTATCTCACACATACTTAAACGTATTCATATGAAACTCGGTACACATATAGATCTCATTGAGCCGAACAACTTTCCTACTCTATGTCATAGGCTCCGCCCAACAGGAAGTCGGCTATTTAGGGCTGTTTGAAAAGCGCATGCTCTGGAATTTGATATACTCCTCTGAGGGCTTCCATACGATTGCCACCAAACTCGGTGAACATGATCTCAAGACATTGGGGATGCTAAATTGCGGAGGGATTTTTGATATCTCGAACGGTTTGCCCGTGGCGAGGTGATGAATTATGGCGAAAAATGAGAGACACGAAATGTCTAATAACATCCACATACATTGTCTGATTTTGATCAAACTTCAGGGGTTTGTTGGTTGTACGATGCCGATCGAATAGATGTGACTATTATGAGTCAAAGTTATAGCGCCACCAACTGGCAGCAGGAAATGTGTCAATTTCATTTTCAGCATCTTATTTTTACCCGATTTGCTTCAAACTTCATCAGAATAATGAGAAAACACGGCCGATGTGAAACTGTGAAGGGAATATTGATATCTAAAATATTGTTGCCGTGGTAATTTGTCAAAGTTTTATATTCTTTTCAGATTATTTTGAGGCAGATAACATGCTTAGAATTCCATGAAACTCAATACACATATCTGTATTAATAATAGTTAGACACCAGAAAAAGCTCATAAACGGGCGTGGAAGAGGCACTCTATAGCGCCACCTTTTGTCAAAAGTGGGGGGGTTAGTTTTAGCTACAGACACCAAACTCGGTACATAAATTGTTCTTATTAAGCCGGACAACTTTCTAATTTACAGTCATTAGCTACGACCTACAGGAAGTCGGCTATTTTTATTTGAATGTTTGTTTTTGGAGAAAACAGGCTGTAAACAAATTCATACTCCTCCGAGCAGAAACAAGTAGTTCACACCAAACTTTGTCAACATGATGCCAATATACTGAAGATTTTAAATTGCGGACGGATTTAGGATATCTCGAACGGTGTGGCAATGGTGATTTATTAAAGTAACAGTAAAAATAAATAGCAGTAATTTTCTTATATCTTTAAAGTGCACTTTCCAAACACTTCAAAACTTTTTACATAAATATAACAAATCATTCTGAGGAAACATGCTTAGTTTCAAAAATATATCATGCTCAGGGGCCACAAAACAATTTTTCTTTGAATATTTGTTTTTTGAGAAAACAGGCTGTAAATAAATTCATACTCCTCCAAGCAGAAACAAGTAGTTCACACCAAACTTTGTCAACATGATGCCAATATACTGAAGATTTTAAATTGCGGACGGATTTAGGATATCTCGAACGGTGTGGTAATGGTGATTTATTAAAGTAACAGTAAAACAAATAGCAGTAATTTTCTTATATCTTTAAAGTGCACTTTTCAAACACTTCAAAACATTTTACATAAATATAACAGGTCATTCTGAGGAAACATGCTTAGTTTCATAAATGTATCATCCTCAGGGGCCACAAAACAATTAAAACTATCACTGAAATTGTTTTAAAGGTGAAGAGTGTAATACCAAGAATGAACACAAGATGGAGGCATGACCTTATTTTTGAAGAGCTGCCTCTCTGTGTATCAGAATGTAAAAGAATGCATATAATCAGCTGAAATGCTCTGTATTCTCAGTATTCTTTACACACACACACACACACACATATATATATATATATATATATATATATATATATATATACATATGTTTTTTTTTTTTTTTTATACTTATAGAATATTAAAAGTATTTTTAACAATTTACATTAAGGTCTCCTTGGTTAACATAAGTTATTACATTAATTAAAATGAACTAAAAAGGAACAATATAATTTAAAATAATTTTTTAATCTTATATAATGTAAGTTAATACCAAGTGTGTAATACCAAGAATGACCACCAGATGGAGGCATGACCTTATTTTTCATGAGCTGCCTCTCTGTCTATCAGAATGAAAAATACTGCATAGAGCCAGCTGAAATGTTCTGTACTGTCAGTGTTCTTATATACACACACACACACACACACACACACACACACACACACACACACACATATATATATATATATATATATATATATATATATATATATATATATATATATATATATACACATATTATTATTTTTTTAATACTTATAGAATATTAAAAGTATTTGTAAAAATTTACATTAAGGTCTCTTTGGTTAACATAAGTTATTACATTAATTAACATGAACTAAAAAGGAAGAACAATTTAATTTAAAATCATTTATTAATCTTATTTAATGTTAGTTAATACCAAGCATGTAATATCAAGAATGAACACCAGATGGAGGCATGACCTTATTTTTCAAGAGCTGCTTCTCTGTGTATCAGAATAAAAAAGAATAAATATAATCAGCTGAAATGCTCTGTATTCTCAGTATTCTTTACACACACACACACACACACACACACACACACACACACACACACACACACACACACACACACACACACACACACATATATATATATATATTTTTTTTTTTTTAAATACTTATAGAATATTAAAAGTATTTGTAACAATTTACCTTAAGGTCTCTTTGGTTAACATAAGTTATTACATTAATTTACATGAACTAAAAAGGAACAATATAATTTAAAATCATTTATTAATCTTATTTCATGTTAGTTAATACCAAGCGTGTAATACCAAGAATGACCACCAGATGCAGGCATGACCTTAATTTTCAAAAATTGGCTGAGCTGCCTGTATGTCTCTCAGAATGAAAAATAATGCATAGAATCAGCTGAAATATTCTGTACTGTCCATATTCTTTTAGATACACACACACACACACACACACACACACACACACACACACACATATACATATATATATATATATATATATATATATATAATCATATACTTTTTTTAAATAGGTATATAATATAAAAAATATTGGTAACAATTTACTTTAAGGTCTCTTTGGTTAACATGAGTTATTACATTAATTAACATGAACTAAAAAGGAACAATATATTTTAAAATCATTTATTAATTTCATTTAATTTTGGTTAATACTAACATTAAAAATATTAATTTTATGTTAATTCACAGAACATAAACTAATGTTGAGACACAACTTTAAATTTTAATAATGTATTAATACATTTTAAACTTAACATTAATTAACATTAATAAATATTATATAATTATTGTTCAAAAAATAAAAACTTATTGAAAAGTGTTAAAAAAGCTTTTCATATTTGTTTTTATGTGTGAGTTTGTGAGAGAGAGAGAGAATAGAGGGAGACTAACATTTTTAAACAGCTATATATTTATTGTTCATATTAATTAATATAGTTAATGTTAATAACTGAAACCTTATTGAAAGTGTTACCCAATTGTTATATATAGTTGCGTGTATGTTTGTGTGTGTGTGTGTGTGTGTGTGTATCTTTCACAGCCTTGATAGTTTGGATTAACCCTTTCATTGCTGTATCCCTCAAATCCAAACTGCCAGAGGTTTACTGTAATGCACGTGCCCGCTGGGCACAGTTTTCCTGATGCCACCGGCGTGGCGGTTGCGCTGACGGCTTGGGCCCGCCATCGCTGCTTGCAGCTATATTTAGACTTTAAAATGCTTAACATTGATGTACATTTGGATTCCATATTAAATCAGTGTCATAAATATCATTGTGAATAATCATAAAAATATATTATAACGTGTATATTCTCCATTTGAAATGTCAGTTCACATTATTTTTCACATTACTAACAACTTTCTTTGCCCCGCCCACAGCTCCCCTCTCTCCCTCCCTCCCCTCACTGGGCTGGTTGCCATGGAGAGCTCATCGGTAGCGTCAGCGTCGTCAGAGGCGGGAAGCACGCGCTCGCAGGAGATCGAGGAGCTGGAGCGCTTCATCGACAGCTACGTGCTGGAGTACCAGGTGCAGGGACTCCTGAGCGACAAAAACGAAACCGACCAGGATGTGGACAAGACACCGTCCCACACCTCACAGGTAAAACACACACACCATCAATATACACCCTGTCCCACACCTCACAGGTAAAACAGACCCCGTCCCACACTGCACAGGTAAACCCAGGTGAAAAACAAGTACACTTTCATAATGTACTTAAAGTGCTCTATTTTCGCGCACTAATTTTGTACTTAATATACTAAAAATGATCCTTTAGTGCTTCTTTAGGTCAACTTAAGATCATCTTTGCTATTTTGAGACACCATGAATATGAACTAAAATGCGCTTTTAACATACTATCTTTGTATTTAAAAAATGTATTTAGTCACCACTTGTAGTACACTTGAGTGCACTAGTGTATGAAAGATGGGTTCAAGTGTACTACAAGTGGTAACCAAATACATTTTTTAAATACAAAGATAGATAGTATGTTAAAAGCGCATTTTAGTTCATATTCATGGTGTCTCAAAATAGCAAAGTTGAGTACACTTAGATGATCTTAAGTTGACTTTAAGAAGTACTAAAGGATCATTTTTAGTATATTAAGTGCAAAATTAGCGTGCACTTTAAGTACATTATGGAAGTGTACTTGTTTTTCACCTGGGAGACTAGAGATGCACTGATCAACCGGCCAGGGACCAGAATTAGCTGATTTTCTGCATGACCACCGCTCAGTCTGCCGATTCCAAGCCGGTCTGTTTTGACATCACACTTACGGCGACTGATAATGTATTTATGTCGTGCCAGATGAGGCTTACGCAGCCAGAGTGAGTGTGTGTGAGAGAGACTCGTGCAGAAATCAAAACAAATGAGCACAACAGCACACACAGAAAATTATAGATGCATACTGCTCAGTGCTGGACGAAGTACACAAATCAAGTACTCGAGTAAAAGTACAGATACGTATTAGAAAATATTACTCCAGTAAAAGTACTGCTTTTTCAATTTTACTCAAGTGAAAGTACAAAAGTACTCGATTTTTTTCTGTACTTAAGTAAAAAAGTACTGATAGATAGATTTATTTTGCAATTTTTATATAGACTGCTTAATTTTATTTTCTTTTAGCACATTTTTATAATCCTACTGCTCAAAATACCTGGGATTAGGAAAATATAATTATATTTCCCAGAGGGCATCACTTTCCTCTCTGATAATTACTGTAGTTACCATGTTCTGAACATCACATCCTTTATTTTTCCCTCAGATATAATCTATCTAGGTGGTTGAATAAAAATATTTGGACTTTATATCTAAACATTTCCTCAATTTAGCAGCAGCAAGCTTGTTAGCTAGTTAGCGTCAACTAACAATTTTCAGTATGGTTATGAATAAGCATTCATATCTGTCTACTCGGCTAGTTGATCTAAACAATATAAAAATTTATACTGTTGATAAACAATATAAAAACAGACGTCTCACAGGGCTAAATGCGTAGCATTTTAATAAAACTGCTAACGTTACAGCAGCGGGGAATATGAACGTGCATGAGTTATTTTATTTAATCTGTGTTATTTTAATGTTTCGTTTTTTGACCTAAAACACAGAGACACTGACATTGATCCGTCTGCATTCAAGCATTTCAGTGGGCTTAAACAGATCACCCTTTACAGCAGATTTAGTTCACAAACAACTGACAGTTTTGACCTAAATATTATTTTCAATTTCAATAATTAATCCTAAAATTCGACATTAGTAACTCTTCTCAGCATCAGACGTGCGCGCGCTCACGAGATCTCCCGGTTCTTGTGAGTTGAGTTCACTGGAGACTCGCTCTAAACAGATCATTTCAATCAGTGAGTTGTCGCCTCGAAAACAGCTGCAATCGCATGATTCCAATTCGTGAATGAATCGTTTGTTGCAGTTTGCGAAGCGATTTCACAGGTTCATTGAAAAGAATCAGTTTGTTCATGAATCAGACACCGCTTCAGCGTCTCGAAGCACGTGATATTTTATAAGGAGTAACAACGTGTTTTATTTACACTGCAAAATTTCGAATGCATAAAGAATTTTATAAGGTTAATGTTTTAAACAGTTTTTTTTAAACATGCAAATAAGAAATGCTGGGAAAAAATGTGTGTAAATGCATCTAATGCCACTTCAGATGCAGCTCCTGTGTTTCCTGCAGTGGAAAGATGGAGTTTGTTGATACTGATGTTATTTGAATGGTAACAGCTCTACAGTTTCTTATTATTCTAACTGAATTAACTGAAACAATGTAAGAATTTGATGTGAAAGATGACACATTTAATAAGGTTAGTGAAAAAATGACAATTTAAGAAAATTAATCTGTTTTGTTAAATAGTACAGCAGCTCCTTTTCAGTTAATTGTTATTTCTACCTCTTTTCTAGTCACAGAGCACTTTATTTTGAGAGTTAAATGAGAGAACATCTGTAACTTTGTCCAGATTGGGGGAGTTGTAATGTTTAATAATTTATGTAAATAATTTTTTTTTTTGCATTAAAAAAGTATACATTTCTGTTTGTATATTCTGTCAATTATAGTTTTTAGAAATAAAATTGGAATTGGAAAAAAAAATCAGTATCGGCAGGGCACATTTACAGAAAAATCGGAATTGGCCAAGAAAACTGCAATCGGTGCGTCTCTAGGTAAAACACACCCGGTCCCACAGCGCACAGGTCAAACACCCCATTCTGCACCTCAAAAGCTGTGTTGAAGATGATGTACTGTAATTCTGTTTCACTAAGGAATAATCAAAACAAATCAAATTTGACACTAATGGTGTCTCTCTCTGTCTCTCAGTGGACAGTAGACTGCAGTGAAAAGATTGACGGGAGCTGGTCGTCCTCACGGGGCAGGGGCCCGTCCAAACCAGTGAGTTTTGCATGTGTCTGTATGTGTGTCGTTTCCGTAACTCTTCTGTAACACCCCGTTCACACCAGACACGAGCGGCTCATCAAAAATCATTTGTCTTATTACATCTGATGAAGCTGTGAAAGCATCTGTTGCAGTTGCCTCTGGTGCAGAAACAGTGTTAGTGTTGAAGATGTCTAGAAATGTTTGAAATTGACTCGAGGTGTTCAGAAACAGATGCGTTTGTCATCAGAACACTTCACAGAGAATTGTATTAATGGATGGACACAGAAAACAATAGAAAAGTCCAACTAGTGTTGGGTCCCAGTTCACATAATGTCTGTCCTGAACAGTGCAAGGTTAGGGTTAGAGGGTCCCAAATCATGGCTGAAAATATAATCACAGGTGCTTAGATGGCATGCTGTTTGTCAAAGTGTAGCTAGATGTTAATGTTAATATGAAAACGCAAACAGTATGCAAGTATTTCTAGATTGCGTGCATCATCATTTAAAAATGTGTCGGAATGCAGTTCGTAACAATTCAAGAGCGCATTGCATACTTGTTGCCATAAGGAGCGCAATATAGTTAAAAATAAGAGAACTTTGCATTTGCTCATAAAAGCTTTTGCATTCTTTGTTTCTCAAGAGAGTGCAAAAGCAAATATATTACAATTTTCCTTCCCATGTTTTTTTTTTTTTCCTCCGTGGGGTCTCTGTTTTATAGCTTGTGTGAGTCAGTTTTCTCTTTCGTCTCAAGTACTGTCGATAGTTTGACTGTCGAAGTGTTTTGTTGAGCAAGAGATGATCTGCTGAAGTTCTGTCGTTCTTTATACAATATATGGAAGCTTGCTTCAGCCATAAGCTAATATATATATATATATATATATATATATATATATATATATATATATATATATATATATATATATATATATATATAAATTAATATCTGTTTACACTTTATTTCAATTGTCCACTTTAGACATTCTACTAACTATAAGTAACTTTGTAACTACATGTCAACTAATTCTCGTTAATTTGTAACTACATGTCTACTAACTCTCAGTAGGGTAGGTTTAGGGTTAGTAGAATAAGTTGACAAGTTTCTGATAGTCAGTATGTTGTATGTTGTGGACCCATAAAAATAAAATATTAGATAATGACTGCTGGTTGACATGTAGTTGCAAAGTTACTTGCTGTTAGTAGAATGTCTAAAGTGGACTATCGAAATAAAGTGTTACCTAATGTCTTTGTTCTTATCTCGCGATTTATATCTCATATGCGTGATTATCCAGACGGATGCATCACTGTGTTCTGAATGTTCCCTCATTAGTGACGCTGGAGCAGACTAAAGCTGTCAGCCATATGCTTAATTTGTGTGTATATTAAATATTAAAGACGGCACACGTGAGAAGGTTAGATGCACTGTGTGCTGCATGTATGTTGAGCGTATGTGTTGTTTTCCAGCGTGTGAATGACACAGTGACAGTATTGTGGTCTGAGGTCACATTCACTATACTGATGTTGCTGCTGCACATGCTCAGTAGCGTCTGATGAACCGTTGCCTGTTGTGACTGAACTGGAAACTCAACATGCATGACACGTTGCATATATTTTTCTATCATTACATTTACATGTTTAGCTCTGTCAGCATTTATGTGTTTGTGTGTGTGTGTGTGTGATACATTTGATCTACAGGCTTGACACCATATTTCTTTTGTTATTTCCTAATACAGTTTTTTCTTCATTGTCAGTTTGTTCTTTTCAGTTTAGTTTTCTAACTGGATATTTTGTGTAGTGTTTCCTAGATTACATTTAGTTTTAGTTTAGTGTCAACATTTTTGAGTTTCCAAAGTTGTAAGAAACTCATTAATTTGTGCTTATTTTTATGTTATTTTATTTATTTTGGGGTCGTGAAAAATGTTGAGTTTTTCTAATAGTGTTATTTTTTTTTATTATTATTTCAACTAATTAACACTGACATAAACACACACACACGCACGCACGCACGCACGCACGCACGCACACACACACACACAGAAGACTCTGATCACTTTTGAAATGTATCCTGTAGATGGTGAATGATTGAGTAAATGTATCCATGTTAACATCCAGCGTCAGATGAATCTGAATGAATCTGGTCTCTCTCAGGATGATTGGGAGCACAGCAGTAATGACAGCACCGGTTCTAGACCCAGTTCTGGTTCTCGACCCGGTTCTGGTTCTAGATCGGGCAGCAGAGGACGAAACAACCAGTTCAGAGCCCCAGCGAAGGTGACATTATATGTATATATTGATGTCATCAGGAACATTTTTTCAACGTTTTTAAACTTTCACGATGTGTGTGTTTTAGAACGGAAACAGAGACTGTTCTTTCGACGTTCTGGGGACAGACATTTGGGCTGCAAACCTGGACTGTCATGGGTGAGATTCACACACATACTCTTAATAAATCTAGCCATTAAATAATGACATATGTGACCCTGGAGCACAAAACCAGTCTTAAGTCGCTGGGGTATATTTGTAGCAACAGCCAACAATACATTGTATGGGTCAAAATTATAGATTTTTCTTTTATGCCAAAAATCATTAGGATATTAAGTAAAGATCATGTTCCATGGAGATATTTTGTAAATTTATTACTGTAAATATATCAAGATGTCCTTTTTGATTAGTAATATGTATTGCTAATAATTCATTTGGACAACTTTAAAGGCGATTTTTCTCAATATTGAGATTTTTTTGCACCCTCAGATTCCAGATCTTCAAATAGTTGTATATCGACCAAATATTGTCCGATCCTAACAAACCATACATCAATGGAAAGCTTATTTATTCAGCTTTCAGATGATGTATAAATCCCAATTTCGGAAAAAATTGACACTTAAGACTGGTTTTGTGGTCCAGGGTCACATATAATAGTTGGACTGCACGATTAATTGCAATAAAACCAAACTCGTGATATGGCTTAATGACGATTTAATTAAATAAAGTCTATAGAAACACAGAGTTCAGTGAATCAAGTGAAACTGATATGTGTCCATATTTTCAGCGGTCAGCGAATATTTTCATGTGCTCTGGTTTTTCTGCTTGTGCTTTGCAGTGCTGCTGACTCACAGTCTAATTTAAACCTCATCACGGACTAAATTTAATTAATGAGGCCGTCACCTTCAGTCCTCTCACTGTCTCACACACACACTAGAGGCTAGTTCTTCTTATATTAGATTTGAACTGTGTGTAAACATCAGCGTTAACATCAAATCAAAACTGACCATGAGCTACTGTTCAAAAGTTTGAGATTTTGTTTTTAAAAGAAGTCTCTTCTGCTTTCTTCTTTGAAAAAAATACAATAAAATCAGTAATATTGTGAAATATTATTGCAATTCAAAATAGCTGGTTTCTATGTGAATATATTGTAAATTGTAATTTATTTTTGTGATCAAAACGGCATTTTCAGCATCATTACTCCAGTCTTCAGCGTCACATGATCCTTCAGAAATCATTCTAATATGCAGATTTGCTGCTCAAGAAACATTATGATTATCAACTATGTTGACAACTGCTTCATGTTTTTGTGGAAACTGTTATACATTTTATTTTTTAGGATACTTTGATGAATAGAAAGTTCAAAAGAACAGCATTTCTTTGAAATAGAAATCTTTTGCAATATTATAAATGCCGTCACACTTGAGCAATTTCATGTATCCTTCACAAATAAAAGTATTAATTTCTTTAGAAAAAATAAATAACTGACCCCGAACTTTTGAACATTATAGATTTCATAAGCTGCGTTTTAGTTTATTTTTCCGTTTAGTTTGCTTTAATTCAGAGCTGCGCCACTGTAATCCGTTCAGAGCTCCATATCGCCTTTCAAAACGAGCTCTGAGGTTGTCTTGATTTATTCAGCTGATTTTAGGAAGAAAAAGAAAAAGTGAGCTAATTAGCGTTCTTACAGAGTCTTGAGTGTGTGTAGAGTTTCAGCAGATTAGCAGAGTTTTACAGCCCGGATCAGGGAGAAATGGAGGCTTAGAATGAGCTTGTCACGATGCATATATAAAAAATATATATTTTGGGGGGGTAAAATGTGACTTTAGATCCTTAGTTTAGGTGTAAATATACAGTAGTTAAGGAGGTTTGTGTATTAATGTGTTTTGTGTTCACAGAGGCGCTACGTGGGACATGCAGCCGGAGAAACTGGATTTCTCTCAGTTTCACAGGAGGCCGTACAGAGGGACACCAAAACACCTCCCGCACATCGACCGAGAGGGGTGAGACACACACAGAACCGGTCTGAATCACTTCACAGTAATGCATTTATACAAGTGTATGTATATCTGCAGGTCAGGGAGTTCTCCGTGTTCAGGGTTGTTGTGAGCTGTAATGGGGTGTGGCTGTGTGTTTATGTGGCGCTCGGCTCCTTACTGCCCTCTACTGGAGGAACGAGAAATGAGAGAAGCCGACTGTGTCATATTTGCTAAATATTTCTAAGGCGTCTAATTAAATGATCAAACCTTTGCTGAAAAACCTGTTGCACTCAATCTACTCCATGCCTTCTGTCTACTGACTGATAGTTTAGAGCTCTAGCAAACAAAAGGCCTTTTAGTATAATTGTACAAACGTCCACCTTCAGCTCGTGCTTCATGTGTCTTTATGCTGTGAAATCTACAGAATTTTATAAAGCAAACATATATATTGTTCAAGATGAACACTTACTGGGCTGACGTCTGTGCTGATCATCAAAATGATGACATTATTTTGTAGACAAATTGTTCAGATGTGAGTCTAAAATATGATCATTAGGCTTTTGAGGAATGTTCATCTCAGTCATGTTTGTATTGTATTGCATTAGATGTTTTGATAAACAATCTAAGCATTTAAATATCATGTTACTTAGACACATTATTGGCAGATACAGAGTGAAGACTGACAATTTATATTATTATAAATAATAGTTGCTATACTGTGGCAGGTTACAAGTGATTTCATCACTTTTTTTGTCCATATAAATATCATCATCTGCACCAAATTGAATATTTTGGCTCAGTTTGGGCCTCTGAATAAAACTGAGCTGGTTTTTCCTCCATATTCTCTCTAGATCGTACTATATGAGCCACAAAGGCCTGATGGATCAAATATGACACCCAACAAAAAACACATGAACAAACTATAAAATATACATTTTGCCTAAAGGTTCAAAAAATTATATTTTTATAATTAAAATATAAATATAAAAGTTATATTTTATGGCTTGGTTTGTTTATTTAGTTAGTATGGAAACCTAAAAGCCCATCCTTATACTTAACAGCTTATTTGTTGGTATTTATATGTGTTAAAAATTTTACAGTAAACAAGCCTACAAGCGAGTCTTTGTCTGGCTGTGCGTCTTGTCATGTAGTATTATCTGTCTGTTCACAGGATGATAAAGGGCAAATTTGATGATGATGATGGTATTGACCTGGACAACATGGAGAAATTCCTGCCCAGCCTGCCGGTAAGAAACTCTCAAGCTTTCACTCATCCTTCAGCCTTTTGGAGTCTGTCTGCAATCAGGAAAAACATTTGAAGCAGAGATGTGTTCTGCTGTGTACCGTCGGTGTGTGTAGAAGAGCGCCCTCTGCTGGAGAGACGCGGAGGCGTGTTTTATTTGAACTGATCCAACACTGACATCTAGCGGTGAAGTGATGATATGACAGTGTGTGTAATAATACTGGATTTGGCTCGTGCAGGATGCTCATTTCTGCTCAGGAATGTGATATTTACACCGAGAATGGTATGAATTACACCGGTCTTAATGTTAGTGTATCTGTGTAATTCAAGCTAAATTGAGTTTGTCTACGGTCCTCTTGTTAAGTGTTTTAATGCAGGTCTTCCCAAACAGTATGTGAGATTATGAAGTTGCTACAGCAGTTTATAAATGTGCATTGATTTATTAATTTTGAGGTGAATTTTGGTAATGAGTTTAGCTGGGTACTAACATGCAAATTACTCATTACATTAGTCTGAAATGTAATGCTCGTGTATTTATGAACTGCTGTCGCAACTTTAGCTTCACATTCACCTCCGTTTACCTACAGAAGGATACAAGAGAGAATGATGATAAAAGGATATTTCAAAACAAAAGAAATTATTCTTTGGTGGCACTGTTGACCAGGGTTATTATATTTAACTTAAAACCATTAAATATTAAACAAAAACTTATTTCAGCTTGTTGCCAAGGCAATATTTCTCATTTTCATTTAGTTACTAACTTGATGTACCAAAATAACTAAAAGTGGAAAAAACAAACAACAAAATTATAAAACTAGAAATTTAATTAAGCCGAAAGTAGAAAAACAAAACTGTTAATAAAAACTACAATGATACTAAAGTAGTATGCACTTTCTCATCTCCTGCTTTGTCGTTAGTGCAGTGGCGCCATCTAGTGGTTTCCTAATGTCATCACCATTAAACTGTCATGTAGCATAGATTTCTTTTTCTTTCTGTCTTTATTTTCTTTCTGCTGCGTCTGGCCGCCGGTGAGTTATTCGATCCACCCAGCAGGATGTTGTTAGCGTGGCAGCGGCGGGTCAGAAGGTCATCTGCGGGCAGCGTCTGGACGCGGTGCTGGCAGACAGGGTGGAGTGTGTGTGATGCCAGCCATTGTTCTTACTCAAGTGATCTGTTGTCTTTCCCCTTGTTCTCTCTGATTTTATGTGCGTCTATTTATTTAAACACTTTAAAGGTGAACGTGCAGATTGTTGGATGTTAAAATGAACACTTTTTACAGTTTTTGGGTTCAGAACATTAATTATAAACTTCTATAGAGGTACATAGGAAACATATTATGTTTGTGTTTCTGTTTTCTCCAAAAGCAAACAAAAAATCCACAATGCAAAAAAGAGGAAGTGTATATATATATATATATATATATATATATATATAATGAGGCAGGAGAGAGAAAGATTTTAAAGTATAGTGTTAGAAAATTATCTTTTGCTCACCAAGGCTGCATTTATCTGATCACAAATACAGTAAAAACAGTTTCTATTTGAATAGATTTTGAAAAGTAATTTATTGCTGTGATCAAAGCTGTATTTTCAGCATCATTACTCCAGTCTTCAGTGTCACATGATCCTTCAGACATCATTCTAATATGATGATTTGCTGCTCAAGAAACATTTCTGGTTATTATCAGTGTTGAAAACAGTTGTGCTGCCCAATACTTTGTGGAAACTGTGGTACATTTCATTTTTCAGGATTCCTTGATGAATCAAAAGTTTTTCTTTCGAATAGAATTCTTTTGCAATATAAATGTCTTTTAATGTCACTTTTCATAAATTTAATGCAATAAAAATATTAATTTCTTTTTTTTAAAATCCTTAAAAAAACATTGCATGTACATTACATGTAAAAAATAAAATAAAAATAGATGTATGATTATATTTATTGTGGCGAATTATCCTCAAACTGGAAAGAGTCCAGACAACAGTGTGAGGTCAGCCAATCACAACGGAGCTCATTTGCATACTAGACTGACAGGTGTTTATAATGAGTTTGAGTTGAAGAATCTTCTCCCGTCAGAGTTGTGTGAAATAATTGTTGGCATGAATAATTTATTTTAGTTACAAACAGTCAGACACACACACACACACACACACACACACACACACACACACGCTCAGTCTACATCCTTAATCCAAGACCTCACTGACCTCTAAAATGTGTGTGTGTGTGTGTGTGTGTGTGTGTGTGTGTGTGTGTGTGTGTGTCTCTGTGGCTGTGTCAGGTAAGTGAGTTTTGTAGCTGTATTGTTTGTCACCTGATATACAATATCCTGCCAGCTTCACATGCCCTGTGGCACACACACACACACACACACACACACACACAATATCTGAGTGTTTGGCTGGTGCATTTATGTTGTGTGCTGTTGTTCTGTTTGTTTGTTGTGGATGTGTGTGTGTGTGTGTGTGTGTGTGTGTGTGTGTGTATGGGTGTGTGTCTCATTGTGAGCGGATGTTTCTGCGCACTGTAAACTTTTATTGTTTTTAATACAGAGCAGAAGGAAGTGATACACCGTGTGTGTGTGTGTGTGTGTGTGTGTGTGTGTTTTATCACGTTCACTCTTCCCATTATTCCCACAAAATAGGCTTCATTTCCAATAAGGCCAGAGTCAGTCTGTCTGTTTCCGTCTTGATGGAGGTGTGTGTGTGTGTGTTTAACTTAACTGTACTTTGACCCTGAAGTTAAACTGGTAACACTTTACAGTAGGATCTCCTTTGTTAGCGTTAGTTAATGCATTAGTTTACATGAACTAACAATGAGCAATATTTATATTTTAACAGCATTTATTAATCTTTGTTATCTTTGTAATCTTTGTCAACATATTAACTGATGTTGATGCACTTTTTGATTTTAAAAAGTCATTAGCAAATTACACACAAATTAACATTAAGATTAATAAGTGCTGTAGAAGTATTGTTCATGTTTTTGTAGCCTGTTAACTAAACTAAACCTACTAAACTTTGTGGTAATGCTTTACTTAAAGCCTTTATATAAAACACATTATAAAAGTAGATTTAATGCATTAATTGTGCCTTGTAATGCACATTTTAATGCATTGTATGATTTAATGAATAATTGTAACCACGGTCATAATACTTTATAATACTCATCTGTTCATTCTTACACCTTTAGAAAGTATATTGCAATAAAACACATGACAAACAAACCTTTATATGAAATGCATTTTAACTTTGCATTTGAACTAACAATTATTTATGAAAAGATATCACGCTTCACAACTTTCATTATGAATAACTTTATTATGCATTATACATTTAGGCTTTCAGTAAAGTGTTGCTTTGATAACTGAAACTAAAATGATTCCTAAAACAGTAAATATTATTCTCTTTTTGAATTTGCGTAAGTGTCATTATAATTTTTATAAAATTTACAGAAATCAATAGCATGACCTTATTTAAATCTATCAAAAGTGTGTATGTCTGTATTTTGGGTGAAAACACTGATTTCGTGTTTTTTGCGTCATATGTTTTGACTCGTATGCGTCTATATAGTGTGTGTGTGTGTGTGTGTGTGTGTGAGAGAGATCAGTGGACCGTCTGTGACGGGTCAGATATTGTAGACGTGTCTAGTTCCTGCAGAACAAAAGGCCTCCAGTGGGCCAGACAACTGAGCGTTCGCTCCCCTGAGCTACGTGCAGCCTGACAGGAGCAGAGAGCGAGCGAGAGAGACCCCGGCAGATCTGACACAGAACAATGAGGAGGTCAGACACCCCTCCCTTTCCTGTGATTGTCACACACACACAGCTCCTACCTGCTCGCTCTCTCTGTCGTAACGCTGGAATGAGGAGGTCAGTGAGGGAATCTTGGATGTGGATTCGTCTGTTGGGAGTTGAGGAATTTGTGGGTGGATGCTTGTTGGCCGATTCAAGCGACTGTATGATGTGTCATGTTACAAAACCCACTGCTTTAGAGATAAAATACAACTATTTTATTTTGCATGTGAGAGAGATGTATGGTGTCATATTAGTGCATCACTGGTACTGCTACTCATAGTGAGAGTTTGTGCTTCAATCATGTGTCTTATTTATTTGCTAAGCAACTGCATAGCAACTCCCTGGTGACCAAACGGAACAGCCTAGCAACTGCATAGCAACCACCTGATGACCTCATAGCAACTGCCTGGTGACCAACCAGAACAGCCTAGTAAGCACATAGTAAAGCCCGGTACACACCAAGCCAACGCCAACAAACTAGTGGCGACGAAATCAGACTGCGGAGTCGGCTCACGTCACGTCTCGACACCCGACGGCCAAATAGCACGTCTGTTCTGTGCCTTTCTTGCGCACTGGTTCGCCAGCTGAACAGCCAATCAGAATGATCAAATGGCCCGTCTGACCGACGAGCTCCGACGCCGATTCAAAATGTTGAATCGGCCGAAAAAAAGCCGACGAGGACCAACTTCAGCCGATGGCGCAGAACACACTGAGAAAACTTAGTCGGCCGACGAACAAAAACTGCCCGACGGTCAACCGTCGGCTTGGTGTGTACCGGGCTTAACTCCTTGGTGACCAACCAGAACAGCTGAGTAACAGCATAGCAACTCCCTGGTGACCAAACAGAACAGCCTAGCAACTACATAGCAACCACCTGATGACCTCATAGCAACTGCCTGGTTACAAATCATAACAGCCTAGTAACTACATAGCAACTCCCTGGTGACCAACTAGAACTGCTTAGTAACCGAATAGCAACTACCTAGTGACCAACCAGAATAGCTTAGCAACTGCCTGGTGACCAAACAAAACAGCCTAGTAACCGCTCAGCAACTCTCTGGTGACCAACC
Organism: Acrossocheilus fasciatus; assembly: GCA_036784905.1. Taxonomy (NCBI): domain Eukaryota; kingdom Metazoa; phylum Chordata; class Actinopteri; order Cypriniformes; family Cyprinidae; genus Acrossocheilus; species Acrossocheilus fasciatus. The sequence goes on from CM071958.1 coordinate 3,351,738, forward strand.
GGAACAGCCGAGTAAGCACTTAGCAACTCCCTGGTGACCTACTGGAACAGCCTAGGAAGCACTTAGCAACTCCCTGGTGACCAACCGGAACAGCCTAGCAACTGCTTGGTGACCTCATAGCAACTCCCTAGTGACGAATCAGAACAGCATAGCAACTGCCTGGTGACACACCAGAACAGACTAGCAACTGTATAGCAATGCCTTGGGGACCACTCTCAGCACCGTAGCAAAAGAATAGAAATGTGTTAGAAATCTGTGTAGAATTCTGATGATTCGGAATCTGAAAAGGCAGTGATGTAGATTTGTTTGCTAGTTGAGGAGTGTGTTTGAGTGTGAGATCATGCGCCGACGCTTTACCTAATTGGGCCTGAGAGAGCCATGATGTCCATCCCATCATAAACGCTCAGAGACTCGAACCCGCGTCACCTGGCAACCAGACCAACACACTCGCTGCAGACGCGTCCAAAGGAACGTAAAGCTCAGGCTGCTGTAAACAACACACGGGTCACTGCTGAACTCACTTCATACACACTCAGTCTGGGGAGCTAAAGAATCCACACTGACATTAAACAAGACTTGACTTGGATTCTGCAGCAGCCAGAATGTGTTTTTTATGAGTATTTTTTTAACCTTTGTTTTAGTGGTCAATAATTTTTCTCCAGGTGTCCAGAATCTGGAAATATCAGGGAATGTTAAAACTCTGATTCCCAGGCCTGTGAAAGTCATGGAAATTAAAGGGGCCATATAATGCAAATTTTTTTTTTGTCTTCGGAGTGTTACAAGCTGCTCGTGCATTTATAAGATCGCTGAAGTCTCAAACCCAAAGAGATATTCTTTAGGAAAGTTAAGACTCATCCACGCCTCATTTAAACACGCCCCCACATATCCCCCAGTCACGGTGTGGGAAGATTTGCATAACACTGCCCAAATGTTTACGCAGAGAAAGGCGGCGTAACTTTTATTCTCGCTGTAGTATTGTTGCCGCCGCCGCACTATTGTGGAGATGCTGTGTTATTCCAAATATGGTATGGAGCGTAACATTTCCGTCACACGCTTGAAGTATTCAGCCAATCACAACGCACTGGATAGCTGGCCAATCAGAGCACACCGCGCTTTTCAGAACGATGAGCTTTGTAAACAATGACGTGTTTCAGAAAGCCGGGGCAGAGAGGAGCACCAATAAAGTACGGTATGTGGAAATAATGTATAAAATAAGCTTTTGAACCTTAAACCAATAAACACATTGCATTACACCAAATACACAAAATAATGTTATTTTTAGCATTGTCATATGACCCCTTTAAACATTTCCATAGTAAATATAAATTTTTCCTAGCCATGCTCATTGCAAAACTATTGCAACGACTAGAAATTGCAGTTTGTGAGTGTAACAACTATAAAATAATGCTTATCCAGTAACTTATTTTAGTGTTATTAACCAGTGATCATGAACGGCTGAAAAAAAGTCATGGAAATTCATTGGTCTAAAGGTGTGGGAACCCTGATTCTCAGTCCCTCTTTCTCTTTGGAAATCTTTTCTGTGTGTGTGTGTGTGTGTGTGTGTGTGTGTGTGTGTGTGTGTGTGTGTGTGTGTGTGTGCGCGCAGTTGCTTCGATTGGAAGGCGTCCAGTCTCTCTCTCTCGGCTCACGGTCGCATGCCAAGTGTTGGGCTCTTTGACTGATGCTTCATTGTCTTCCTCATTCCACCCGCTAGCAGCGCAGGAATTCCTGTGTCACTTTCCCTCTTGGAATTCCGCCTCATCATCCGGAATGTCGTGACACAGACTCATGAACAGGAAAAGGGTCACGTTAATACCAGAGGTGACGGCTTCAGTCATCCTGCAATAGTCAGGCTAACAAAGAGCTTTCTCTGTCCGGTGGACGCTAAGTTTAGAATCACAGATCTCACACGGGACGCTCTGGCTTTGTTCAAACAGCCTGCAAATATCTGACTTTTTTTTTTTTTTTTTGGTGTATCCACATCTAATCCTTTGACATGTTTGATGTCTGAACAGCAAAATAAAAGCATGAAATTTGAAGTTTCTGTTTTACCAAGATACCTTTTTACCTAGATACTTTAGCTAGATACAGAAGTTATGGACTACATTTAATTGAATTATTGGAAATCAGCCTTTTGAAATATTTATAGATGTTTCCAGCTTATTTCCATAATAAATATATATTTATAGACGGTTTCATCAGGCGCATGCACCTGGACCGAAGTTAACTTCCGGTCTGTGTTTGTTTATCGGTCTGGTTAGTGGCGCCAGCTTCATTACTCAAGTGATGAGTAATGAAGCTGGGCTCAGGTTGTTGTGCTGTGGGATGTGTTTCCCATACATTTGTTTATTTGTGGCGACCCGCCACGATATAAAAAAACTAACCGATTTTCCAAAAGGCTTTGTTGAATAAGCATGAGCACATAATGCACGTTTAAAAAAAATCAAAACGAGGCGTGGGTGTTTTTATATCATTGTATTTCTGAAGGAAGACTGTCTTTAGAAATTGTTCGATGCCATTTTCATTTAATCTTGCATGTAATTCCTGATAAAGCGGCGTTTGTAAGCTCAGCGCTGCTTTGTGTACAGCCGTTACCGAGGAAACCTCTAGTTCTCCCGCTTTAAAGCGCCTCCTGCTGGCAGAGAATGAATTTGTATTTTTAATAAGTCTGTCTGATTTACACAGCAAACATATTTTTACTTATCAAAAAATAATCTACTCTAGTTAGATTTAGTTAGTTAGTATAAATACACACACATGAATTGTATGCATGTAACATTATGTATGTGAATTGAATATATATATATATAATTTTTAACTTTATTTTCTTAATTTAAATTCATCGCTCTCTCTATATATAGCCTACATATTGTGTGTGTGTGTATATATAGTATATGTAAATATTAATTATTGATGATATAATAATTATATAATATATTGAAATACTAAGTGTGTTTAAGAAAACCACTTTCCTAGGAATTATTTGAAATCAGCCGTTTGAATTGTTTCCAGATGTCTGGGTTTTAAAGCTGATGGAGTGTCTTACTGAAGACCTGTAGAGTCTCTCTGGCTAATCTTTCTGAAATTAGTTCTGCTCGGACTGTTTAAATCAGAAGATGTAATATTCTCTCTGTCACGGTTCGTCAGTGTCCTGTGACGAGAAACGTCCTCACTCACTTCAGGTTAATGCCCGCTTTCATAATCCACGGCGTTTGAAATCCCATAACCCTCTAATATCATCTTGTGCAGGGAAAGTTGATGTTGTTTCTGTCGTTTTGTTGGCACGAGTGAATGTTGAGCTCAGGTTCTGTGGGTAGATCTCGTTAGCGTTCGTGAAGAGTTTAGGACCGATGTCAAGCGTAATCCTACCCTCCTTGACAAATCCAAACTCTCCTGGACCCTTAAACGACTTCCCCTGGATAGAAGAGAGAGTCTTTCTGTGTATCATATTTGGTGGCTAATTAGAAATAATAAATATTGTTTGTCAAAAAGTCAAGTAAAACACATAATTTTATGTCTTTTTCTCACATCACATTTTAAAACTGAAAGTCCCACTGAACAAAATAAACGTCTTTTTTATCTTTTGTGCTTTCTTTCAGCAAGCTAACCAATTATAAATATAATTACTTTGTATCATTTACATATATAATATTTGTTTTTATGAATAATATGAAATAAAATATATGAATGTTAATTTAAATTATTTAAATATTTCAAAAAAAAATTTTTTTTCAAATGTGTTGTTTATATTCAAATGTTATTAATGTTGTTATTTCTTTATTAAAGTCTTTTATATTTTTATAATATTTTTAAGTATGATTTATCATTACATTATACGTTATACACGTTGTATAGTTACAAAGGGGAAAGTTAAAATGCATAACGAGGTACATTATTGTAGCCTGCTTGTCTGTTATGTTTGCTGTACATAATCGTACTAAATCTTTGTAGAATTTCTGAGAATGCTCTCTGTTATACCCCATTATAAATATGAAATATTTTTAATTTTATTTTATTTTACACAAAAGAAAGATGCTATTATATAGTCAGTGTTATATCCTATGATATGTGGAGAGACAGACATTTGCTTGACACCGTAACCTAGACCTCGACTTCTCAGCGTTACATCATCATTACCTCACCCCTGTAGCTCTGTGCAGACCAATCAGGTCCGAGTGGGCGGAGTCGTCATTCCCCACTCTGTGAACATGGATTCCGTTGTGACCTTTGACCTCAGGAATGTGGCGGTATGCATAAGTTTCCTGCCACGGGCGACTCCCCCCGCCTTCCCGCCCTCCGCAGTCACGCATGCATCTGACCAACAATCCAACAGCCCAGGGTCAAAGGTCACGCTCAGCAGGGGCGAGCCGAGCGGTGTGCGTATCTGTGTGTCACCGGCTTTGATCCGTCTGCCGTCGCTCACAGGACATACACGCTCATTCGCATTGTTTCACATTTAATAAAAACAATCAGCCCTTATTTCAAATAAACCGAGGGTCTCCTCCCTGCAGATTATTCATCACATTCCTTACGTCTCAAACAAAACCTGATTTCCTTGTAATAGTTTACTTTTTTGCACAGGAATCATAATTGAGGACTTTAATCATGGCAAACGAAAACTCGTGCCTCGCTTGCCTTGGTTTCACGCTTGTGCAAATATTGACATATTTAGGCGCTTTGAAGTCTGAATGTGTTTGGTGTGGTTGCGATTATCATCTGGAGCACATTAGAGCCGAGACGTCCAACTTGTGACATCCTGCAGGACTGCAACAGTAGCTCCGCACACACTGAAGATGAATGGACACTTGAGGACCCGCCTCTCTCGTAAGGAAGTTCCTCATGAAGTTTAGAAACTCGTAGACTTGATGGATTCTGATGGGACCAAACCCAAAATTACAGTTGTATCCTCACAAGTCTTTCCGTTGTCTTTATGGCTGCTTTCACACCGTCAGATGGATGCGTTTTTGTTTTCCACAGACATCTGGCGCACATCAAATCCTGTTTCTTGCATGTAAACGGCAAATTGCTTATAAGATGAGACTTTTTGGTATCTGATATGGGCCGCTGTTACATATGGACATCTGACCCATGTCTGAACACTCATCAGATCTAGTTCTCCTCTGAACGCAGGATTTTTGGCAGGAATAATATAAGGACTTGATTTTGGCCGTCTGTATTCGATTGGACTGGAATCATTGCTCGACTGTCACTTTACATCGCAATACTGTATTGCAAATATATATATAAATATAAATATAAATTTGATTTAGTAAATTATTTAAATACTTAATATTATATATTAATACTTAATTATTCCAAACTTTTGACTTGTAGAGAATATTGTGGTAGATTTTGTTCTCAGAATTGTGAGATATAAACTTGCAAAGGCAAGGTAAAAGTCAGAATTATGAAATAAAAATTTGCAGTTAATGTTTTTTTTTTTTTTTTTTTTTTATTCTGAGGCAGGAATAAAAAAACTTAATTGTGAGATGAAAATGGAGAAATCTGAGAAACGACAACAAATTGCAAGATGTAAACTCAATTACAAATTTATAACTTGCAATTGCAAGAAAAAAAAGTCTGAATTATGAGATAAAAAGTTGCAATTATCTTCAATATACATCTGTCTGTCTGTCTATAGTCTGTCATTTTGTCAGTTAGACATTTTTGATAAAACTGAGCCATTACTTAACAGTTTAGCAATGATTACAGTCCAGTCAAATTCCACCCTTCGTTATCTGAATCTGAATGAAGATCTGTCTATTTTATGTGTATTTTTTCACAAAAAATATATATATTTATATACAAAATATGCATCATTTTTGGCTTTTGTACCGTTTTTTGAATGAATTTAGTAATGTCAGGATGTCTTTTACAATATCCTTTCCTCATAATGATGTATTCTTTGTAAAAGAGAGACCAGGACATTCTTTAGACATTCACTGTTTGTGTTTCTGCAGAAGAAAGTAAATCATACAGTTTCGTAACAACTCAAATGATGACAATTTTCGTTTTTTAATTTCAATTTCTAACTTCAGCCTGAGCTGTGTGTTCCTGCCAGATGTTTGACATGGTGTTTTATCATCATGAATACATCCTGCGGTTGTGTTTTCTTAAGTTTCGGTTGTTTTTGTCGTTCCTTGTAATAAATGTGATGGCTGGCGACTCTCTGTGTCCGGCTCTGGCAGGCTTTCTGTGAGGGGGCGGGGTTAAGCGTTAGAAGCCCTTATTACCGCGCCGACGAGGAAAAGCAGCCAATTACACTAATCTCCCGCCACATCTGTGTCCAATCAGAGACAGCCAATCAGCATACAGTGGTTTTGGCTTCAGAGCCTCTGAAGGGTTCGAAAGAGAAACCCTGAGGACCGTGTGTGTGTGTGTGTGTGTGTGTGTGTGTGTGTAGATGCTGCCACTGCAGCTCAGAGCTCAAGAATGTTCCATTATGCTGTGAAATGGAAGGTTGTCAGAGTTTAGGGTTTTATTACCCATCATGCACCAGTACTTGTTTCCCAGATCCTGTCGATAAACCTTGGCGTTTTAACCTCCTGTAGTATCCAAGAGAGACTGAAAAGCTTTATCTGTAGTTTGTGTTGTGTCTGTAGATGATGTTCATGCAGACTGAGCTCTGAATCACATGCACAAACATACACAGATCTGCATTCACATCTTCATGACATACTTTCATGTGAAACAATATTATGAATGATGAAGGGTGGGATTTAATTTTAGCCATCTGCATTTGATTGCATTTGTAATCATTGCTCAACTGTTAAGTAATGGGTCATATATGACAATATTATCAAAAATGTCAAACTGATAAAATTACTCCAATGCAAAATAGTGATACAAAGCTCAGTTGTTTTTTACAAATACAACAAAAATGCATGCATAATTTATGAAAAATCATATCATACACACACATATGTTAATGCATGTGTGTATAATGTTCATTTTCAAACAATATTTTAAAATATTACATCCTGGTAGTATTTGTTTCCCAAAATTATTTTGTTGTTGTATAAGATGTTTTATTAATTTTTTATTTATTTATTTAATTATGTAAAACTGTTATGGAAACATTACATAATGAGAGTTTCTGAGGAAGTGTGCAATAATTATCATGAAAAAAATCACAGTGATAAAAAATCTTAATGATCCTGAAATAATAAAAAATGTCAAATACAAAAGTATTTGAAATATTAATACAAAGCTCAAGTACAACAAGGATGCATGCATCATTTCTGAAACTCTGTGTGTGTAGTATTTTGCCAAGTATTTAAAAAAAAAAAATGTATGAAGTCTTTGTTTTAAATAATTTCTTTTAATAATTTTGTATTATTTGTATATACAAATTATATTAATATCATTTGTATAATACATTACATTAATATGTAATTACATGAATATAATAATCATTAATAATTAATACATGTACAAAATATGTATGAAGAATATGTTGTTAATTAATATAAAAATCATACACACATTTAATACATGGGTGTATACTGTATATTTTCAGAAAATATGTAAAAAAAAAAAAAAAAATAATAATAATATATATATTTTTATATATACAAAATTTGTAATACTTTTTTTTAATTATATAAAAAATCACCATTGAAAATAATGAGAATTAAAAAAACATTACAGTAATGAGAGTTTGTGCATGTGCATAAAATGCATGAAATAAACTAACAAATGTTTTAAAATTGCATAATTTCTGCAAAATGTAATTTTTTTTTGGTTGATGTTGTTGTACTTTTATTTGTGAGGTTCACACTTGTATACAAACTGTACAGACTTCTTGGTTTGGCGTTTCTCATGTTATTTTCTCTTTCTTTCTGCAGGTTTTTCCTCCTCTGCCTAATGAAGCTGAGATCGCACACACGAAAAAACTGTTTCGTCGCCGCAGAAATGACCGCCGGTGAGTCACTCTGTCTCAGTGTTACTGTCCGACTCTCTTCCACTTGTTTAGTGCAAACGTTACGCACAGAACGCTGACGTTAGACTCGTAAAGCAGAGAAAACAGCAGCTCACACTTTCCACACGAGTCAGACTGTTAATGCGGTGAAAGCGTCAGCCGGTGTGTAAAACGTAACACTCTGTATCTGCATGTTCTTTACTCAGAATCTTCTCTTTTAAGCCATTAAAGCACTTTCACTTTTTTTCTTGCACGTTTTGATTTGACCTCATCGGAAGAGTTCTCTGTTGTAATTTGCAGTTGCTAAGAAACGGCAAAAAAAGAAAATATTTTGGTCTAAACTTGTACGAAAGAAAAGGAGGGAGAAAGCAAGCAAAAGCTTTGTGTTATTCAGGGCTTTGTTGATGTAAAGAAAGGCTCTGATGTCCTTGTGAGTGAAAGCCAGTCTGACTGCATGTCTTCGCTGGACGCTTCTCATGTGTGCTTTGTGATGCCGCTGGATTCGAGGACGTTTACGCTGAGGTTTTGGCTTTCTTTGACAGGGCGCGTGGAACAGAACAGATGGTTTATATGTGAATAAAGGCTCTTTTAGATACCCAAAATGCGCTGCTGGCTGTCCTTTAGTGGCCTTCACTATTGCTTTTGATGCCTGCGTGTCAGGGTTTGTATGGTTAACTAAAACCATGAAAAGATTTTGATATTGAAAACTAAAATAAAATGTATGAGAAGAATGTCATTTATTTGTTTTCATAATTACTAAAACTGTAATGAAAATTCAAATAAATATTAAAAATAAAATTAAAATGAATAAATATTAATATGTAAATATATAACCAAACATTTTTGTTTCTTGAAATATAGTAAACTGAAATAAAATATAAAAAACTTATTACAGAAACTTTTTTCGTTTCAAAACTACTAAAACTGTAATGAAAAGTAACATAAATATGATTAAAAATACAATTAAAATGAATAAATATTAATATCTAAACCAACATTTAAATGTATAAACTAACATTTTTGTTTCTTGAAATAGAATAAACTGAAATGAAAAAATAAAATAAAAAATATGCTAGTTGCCAATGCAACATTTCTCATTTTCATTTAGATGATGCACTAAAATAACAAAAAGTAAAAATTAAAAACTATAGGCATATTGAAAAAGTAAATAAATTTAAAAAATGACAAACAATAAAATTACTAAATCTTTATCTAAAAAATAAAATAAATAATTACAAAATAAATATTAATTTATAAATAAACAAATATAAAGAAACATTATTGTTTCTTGAAAACATCTAATATGTATATAAATATTAAAATTAATACATATTAATAAACAAATATGACAAATATAACTTAAAAAATAATATAAATACAATAGCATCTCAATAAAACTTTTTTATTTTTGGTTTTTCAAAAAAAAAATCCAGTTATTTACTATAAGATTAAGTTAAAGAGTCAATTTCATGATAATTAGTGGTCTTAATTTTGAGTATATGTGTTGTACCACAACGATAAGTAGCTTAGCAACAACCCCAAACACCCTAGCAACCTTATAGCAATGCAATAAAACCTCTCAGAATGCCTTAGCAATTGCATAGCAACACCCTGGTAACCTCCCACAGCATCCTAGCATTGTGTTTGCGAGTTTTGCACTGGTAAACAACACAAATAGCGTACAATGTCATTGTTGCATGTCTTTCTTGGCGTTCAGACCACAGAATATGAGAATATGACTCCGCTTTGACTACACAAGTTAGATGTAAGAGAAAAAACTATCTAGGAATTTATTTCTCTCTCTCTCTCTCTCTCTCTCTCTGTGTGTGTGTGTGCATCACTACACAAGATGATTTTCTTCCCACATCTCTCTCTCTCTCTCCCACTCCTCTAACAGAAGGCTTTTCAGCCTGTTATTGCTGCTGTTGGCCACCCACAATGCTTTGCTCCTGCCAGAGAGGACTCTGCGGTCGTGTTGTTTGTTGGCATTGCTTCTTGCCTTTTCTTTCTCACTCGCGCGCTCTCTCTCTTTTTAGATTAGTTTGCCGAATCGAAACATCTTCGAAGTCACACTTATGAACTACAGCATTTCGGTGACAGGAAAGCAAAAAATCTGACAGGAAAACAGCAGCAGTTTGCAGTTTCATTAAGAGCCAACGACTTAAGAGAGGTTACTGATCAGATGAACATCAGAAAGAATCATGTGACACTGAAGACTGGAGTAATGATGCTGAAAATTCAGCTTTGATCACAGGAATAAATTACATTTTAAAATATATTTACATGGGAAACAGTTATTTAATATTGTAATAATATTTCACATTTTTACCGTTTTCACTGTAATTTTGATTAAATAAATGTGGCCCTTGTGAGCAGAAGCCTTCTTATAAATCATACGACCCCAAACTTTTGAATCGTTTTTTTTTCTTTTTATTTCATAACACAGACCTGGTTTCATTTATATTGTTTGAGGCAGAGGATTATGCTTCTCATGTCTGTGTAGGCTTTTTTGGCATGCTTTAGTAGTTCAGAGCCTTTAAAGAAGCTCAATATCAGGTGAATTTGCAGCTGATGACTCAAATCTACATTCTGATGGACTGAAATAAACGCAGACCATGTTCATCCGCTGGAGTACCTTCACAGTTGAAGAGAAAGGGATGATATGGACACCAAAAGCATCAAGAGTTCTTTGAGGATGCTTGGCATAGAAAATGCACATACTGCTCACAGAAAGTGTTTCATGTTTTGAAGAAACTTTCATCACCGAAACATCCTGTCTTTTCGTACTGCAACATCTTTGGTTTATGTAGCTTTATGTAGATGCAGATGCCAATTGTTGCCCTTAAACCCTGTAGCTCCTTTAACATTTTATTTAATTTATTATTTTATTTTTATTTTTTTATTGTTGTTATTTTATTTTATTTTTTTCATATTTTAGTAAAATCTTATTTTGTCCCTAGTAGGTTTCATAATTGTCCCAAACATTTACTCCTGCGTTTTTGTGTTAGTTGTTACTGTTCCGTCTCCTCTTTTCCTTTTGTTCTTCTTACTTTTAGTTTTCTCGTATCTTCTTGTTTTCCATCCCTGCTTGTTTCCACCCTCCCATCCACATTGTTCACGTGTCGTCTCCCTGTGGTACCCGTAGCCGATCAGATTCGCCACAGGACCAGCTGACGGTGCTACTGCTAGCCGAGGGGAAGCGGCAAGTGTCCAGGTCAGTGTCTCAAAACGGGTCCAGCTCCTGAATCCTTACACTTGTTCTTCCACTTACAAGCTTGGCTCACGAAAACCAGACTCCTGAACTGCTTATGGGATCCGACCCGCTCTTGGGATTCAAACTAACCATCTTCTGACTGGATCTGTGACCCTGAGGTCCTGTTTGCTTTATTCTGCTTGCACAACATAAATCCTCTGTACAGTATGTTCTCATCCTCTTCTGCCTCTCTTCAGTTGAGTCATCATTAATCTGCAAACTATCTCCGTACAGTAAGTCCAGTACGGAACGGAAATCTTAATCCAGAGGCACTAAGGTGGCGGGTATGAGGGATATTAATGAAGGTGTTCAGCTGCAATGGTTGGAGAAGATCTGGTGGAGTGAAAGGTGTGCTAAACATTTGGTGTCAAACAATTATGGATTTTTTTTTATGGCCAAGCTGATTGAGATATATGTCATATATATATACATATATATATATATATATATATATATATATATATATATATATATATATATATATATATATATATATATATATATATATATATACATATATACACACACACACACACACACACACACACACACACACACACACACACACACACACACACACACACATATATATATATATATAAGTATTTTTAATAGATCTCAGTCTTTGCAATATATCGGTTGACCACTACTAGACACACACACACACACACACACACACACACACACACATATATATACATATATATATATATATATATATAAACATATCGTCCATTGCTGATTATTAAAAATGGCAAATATCGCCCAATTAATAAGGTCTTGGTGATATATCGGTTGACCACTACTAGATATTACCTGAAAATACAGAAATGGAGGTTGATGATTCTAGGATCTTAAAAGTTAGACACTTATTGGGGAAATCGAACATATCGTTCAATACCGATATTTTAAAAATGCCAAATATCGGTCTTGATGATATATGTCGACCACTACTGGACATTAACAATAGAGGTTGATGCTTCTAGAATATTCTATAGATGATCTGTTTTACATGCTGGAGAATTAGTGTGTTGTGTGATGAAGAATTTGAGGTACTATAGACTTTAGCCCAAGTTATTTGTCCTATTGTGCATTTTAGAAGGATGTGTTTTCAATTTTTGATCACCAATATGAGGTATCAGATGCATTGTGCTTCTGTTTCTCAGTCTTTTTTTCATTTGTGCCTATTTAAAGGTGCCATAGAATGCATTGATACAATGTTCTCTGATATCTACACAGAAGGTATGTGGCTTAGGTAAGAGCAAAAATTCTCCAGAAACGGTTTTACATGTCCATTTAAAACCCTAGGATTTGTCCCTAGAATGAAATGGTCTGTTATTACCTTATTTGGAAGGGTCATGAATAATAATGTTGAGCTCTGCTCTGATTGGCTGTTTCACAGTGCGGCTCAGTGCGCGATCACTTTTTAGTTTCAATTCCACTTTCGAGATTCGTGATCGCTCGTACTCAGTTTATACTATGGAGCGGCAATACTTGCAACACATTTTACAAGATCAGATGCTTGTCAGTGGTGCTCAGGATCTGTAAATCTTTCGCCATCATCCTCAGTCATCTCTCCATACTCTGGTTATGTGGTAAGTGAAATCTAATGTACTGTAATGTAACAGGCTACTGCTAACTGATGGTTCGGCTGGCGGCTGGCCTAGAACATGGGTGGCTATATGCAAATGTTGGGGGCGTAACTATTAGTGATCCCGACTGTTACTTCACAGTCGGTGTTATGTTCTGATTCGCCTATTTTTCAGTGGTCTTTTGCATTCATGAGATTTACATAAGGAGGAGGAAACAATGGTGTTTGAGGCTCACGGTATGTCATTTCCATGTAGAGAACTGTTATTATTCAACTATGCCAAGGTAAATACAGTTTTCCATTCTATGGCATCTTTAAATATAGATTACTGTCTTCTGTAAATGAAATGTTTTAGCTTGAATGATGTATAACTTTATTTTGAGAATTTGTAGCTGTGCCAAAATAAGTCCCACTTCTGTCAAAATAAAGGTTTGACACTTAAAGGTCAAACAGAAAAATGTATCGTTCAGTGCCGATAATTAAAAAATGGCTTATATTTTGAGAGTTTGATGATGTCAAAATAAAAGTCCCAATGTTGTCAAAAGAAATGTTTGACACTTGACCGTTCAATGCCGAAATTTAAAAAATGCCAAATATCGGCTGATATATTGGTCTTGGCAATGTATTGATCTACAACTTCTAGATTAAAATTAAAATGAATTAAAAACACAGAAACGGGGGTCACTGCTTCTAGAATAATCTATAGATGATCTGTTTTATGCACATGGTGGAGAACTATGATCTGTGATGGAGAAAATGGGCTTTTTTATTCTATTCATTATGTCGTCATTTTCAGATGACGAGTTTCACGTGTGTTATTTGTCTCCTTGAACATTTTAGAAGGATGTATTTTGAATTTTTGATCAACAATATGAGATATGGAATGCATTGTTCTTCTGTTCCTCAGTCTTATTTTTATTTGTGTTAATGAGAGCGAGATTGTGAGCGAGATCTTTAAGTTGACCATGATGCAGGCGTGAAGTGTGAAGATTCCCGTCGATGACAGACCTGTCAGTCAGGGTTTATCTTGTGTAAAGCAAACACTTGATGTTAATGTTATGTAAGAGGTTTTCTCAGAGCTTTTTGTTGTATTGTGGTGTGTGTGAATGAGGGAAGGGAAGGGTTGGGTGTGGACGACATTCAATCTGGCTCTTGAGCTGCTTAGAAGTGTATGTCGGTGAGAGGTACACACACACACAATGTACAACATGCATTTAAATGCATTCTCATATTAGATGTATTTGGTTAACATCTAACATTATTTGTTCATTTTCCAACTTTTGTTTCATATTTGCAAAGTCAAAGGTTATTTTCTACATCTAATTGAGATATTGATGAACTCTATATACCTGAAGTCTCTTGCATATGATTCTGTTGAGCAGATGTCTGATTTTGAATGAATGAATAGAAGTACTTTTCTCAAAAACACATTCAAGGACGTCATCATAATCTGCTCCAAACTGAACTTTTCCTCAAAGATTCTTTACATCTCAACACTTATTCGTGTTCTGTTGAGATCTGCATTTGTGCAAGGTTGAGATTTGCTTTCGCAAGATTTTTAAAGAAATGAGTTAAAATGCTAAAGTTGCATGTTTATATAACACACACGCACACACACAAATAGTAATAATATATAATATGTGATATATAAATAAATAAATATATAAATATATATATATATATATATATATATATATATATATATATATATATATATATATATATATATATATATATATATATATATATATATTTCATGTTATAACATTATTTATAATATAAATAATGTTATTTTTTGTAGATGTAGATTAATTTTTAAAGAAAGGGCTTTTATTCGGCAAGGATGCATTGAATTGATCAAAAGTAACATTTACAATGTATAATGTTATAAAATATTTCTATTTGAAATAAATGCTGTTCATTTTGAACTTTCTATTCATCTAAAAATCCTGAAAAATCAAATGCATCACAGTTTCCACAAAAATATAAAGCAGATTAACTGTTTTTAACATTGATAATAATCAGAAATGTTTCTTGAGAAGCAAATCAGCATACCGTATTGACCCGAATAATGTTTTTTTTCCTTGGAAATACATCTGAAAAAACGCTGTCGTCTTATATTCGGGGTCTAGACTTTGACATGTCAATAATACACCCACAACAATAGGTGGCGCCAAAAATGCATAAAACGAGTGTGCCATGAAATATGTAATGTAATGTGTTGTAAAGATCGCGAGTGAAAACAAAAGAAAAAGAAGAGCTTGCAACAGCAGGAGTTGTGACTGTCATGTTAGTCTGATGGGAACAAACTTCCTCTGTAAGTGATTTTCAAACATAAGACAGTACCCAGATTTGAAGACTACAGTAAGATTTCACTTCTACTGTTAATAAAAGATTTTTTTGTTTGTTTAGTTTTTTTTAAAAAGCCTTTTTCCAAAAGGTACATCTGGAAAAAGGGGGGTCGTCTTATATTCGGGTCAATACGGTATTAAAATGATTTCTGAAGGATCATGTGACACTGAAGACTGGAGTAATGATGCTGAAAATTCAGCTTTGATCACAGCAATAAATTACTTTTACAATATAAAAGTTAGAAAAGTTATTTTCAGTTGTAATAATATTTCACAATTTTTACAGTATCTTCGGTCAAATAAATGCAGCTTTGGTGAGCAGACAAGACTTTTTTCAAAAGCATTTCAGACTTTTCAGTGATGGTCTATATGTGTCGTTTTTCGTATTTCTGCCAATGCTGGAATAGATACGTGAAGCATCTGTGTGAAACATGTTCCCGCGGAGCAGCGGCAAGGGTTAACCTGCGTAAAGCCTGAAGAATGTGACGGTCAGCACCTCGACGTCTTATTTTCGATCTGTCATTCAGCACACTGAGTGTGTCTCCCCTAAAATTAACCCCTAGTAAAACCAGAACACCACAGTCAAACATGACCTTAACCTGGACGCCTCGCTCTAAAGCTGTCAATCAAACATGAAGCCCGTCCTCTGAGTGAGGAGATTCCCGTGTGTGTGGCATCATGTGTGTGAGGGTTTAAAAGAGCACAGAATACCACAGAGGTTACGTTTGTTCATGGTCACTAGTGAAGACGTTAGTCTTTGAAGTGTCCGCTGATGTTGTAGATTATGTTCGCTACAGGACCCTCCATGCTTGTTTATTCTTCGTAGAAGCAGTAAAATATGACCTTGTTCCTCTATAACAGTGTTATTTTAGTATCATTGATATACTATATTATAGTTTTTGTTAACATTTTGAATTAAACTTCATTAAACTATTTTTAGTTTTGTGTTTTTGTCATTTTTATTAGTTTAATGTTTATATAGTTTTTATTAATTTACATGTATTATTTTTAGTTTTTTAGTACTTTATTTCTGTGTGTGTGTGTGTGTGTATTTATTTATTTATTTATATCTATATATATATATATATATATATATATATATATATATATATATATATATAATTTTTTTTTTATTTCTAGTTTTAGTCATTTAAGTACTTAGACAATTAAATTCAATGAAATTGAGAAATCTGAAATAATAATTTTATTAAATATTAAATATATTTTATATTTTATAATATAACAATTTTTTTAATTTATATTTTTGTTTTATTTGACTTAATGTTTATTTATTGTTATTATTATTAGCTATTATTTGTTAAGTATTTATTATTAGCTTAGTTTTAGTCATTTTAGTACTTAATTTTTAACTAAATGAAAATTTGAAATGTTGCCTCAGCAACTAGCTGAAATAAAATGTTTAATTTTTTAAAATATTTTATTTCACTTAGTTTTTATTTCAAATAACATTTTGTATGGTATTAGTTAACTATAGTAACTCTACAGTGCTGACACTGGAAGATGCTGCATAACATGCAAAATTTCATAATGTTCATTTTGTTTCATATTGACACATTATGTTGCTGTTCATGTTGGTCTCTGTTTAGTCATAGTGAAATCTCATTGGTCCAAATGCCTGTATATTAAACATAACATATTTTGATCGCTTTCGGTGATGCCAGAAAAATGCTTTTGAAACTCAGTTTGCACCTAATTTAGATGAAGTGCTTTACAATTTGTTTGTGAAATGTTTAACTCTTGAATCCAAATATTGTCTTTTCTTGAAAAGAGTAAATAGACTGTTGAAGTCAGTGTTGCACGGTATTTGTTCGCATAATGTGCACAAACACACTCACACATGACGCGGCGCGCTCTGAATGCACACGTCAGTATGCATACACATGTAATGTACACACAGTAAAGCCCATAATCCAGTGTCAGTCTTTAGGATGACTGGAATCTGCTGGTGAAGAAAGATCATCCCATCAGCCTGCTGCAAACCTGGAGATCTGGGTGTTTACATATTGACTCACATCTGCTGTAAATCATTACACACACATTAACACACTGTGTGTGACTGTGGTTATTATTAGTGGTGTTTAAGTCAATCCTCACTATTACTGTTGCTCATATTCGGGGTTAAGGCCCATTCACACCAAAAACTACAGCTATGAAGAAAACTAGATATTAATGTTCACATCAGCACACAGACGTTGTTTATTATAAGCGTGTGTTGTTATCTGCCACTTTAAATGTTCAAGCTTTTTGAAGCCTGATGGATTCTGATTGGCTGTCAGTGTATCATGTCGATCATCATCAGTAAAAATCATTCGTAAAATGATATGTCTTTGCTTTATTTTATTTATTTTGACTTAACCAACCAAAACGCTCTTATTGCATGTGAGTTGTCCTGCAGCGTCTATCAGATTTGATTTATTTGTTGTTTGTATTTATTTATTCATTTATTTGCTGTATTCAGACTTGACCACCCAGCAGGACACTCTTAAAATTTAATCTGTGTAATTTGCGCTGTAGTGTCGACCAGAATTATTGTTAATTAAAGGGGTCATATGATGCTATTTTAAAGATCATTATTTAGTGTATTTGGTATAACAGAATATGTTGACATGCTTTAATGTTCAAAAAACACATTATTTTTCAAATACCGTACATTATCGTAGGTCCTCTATGCCCCGCCTCTCTCAAACAGGTCGTTTTCAACAAAGCCCCTCCTTCTGACAAGCACAGTCTGCTCTGATTGGCCAGCTGACACAGTGCATTGTGATTGGCCGAACACCACAAGTGTGCATCAGAAATGTTACGCCCCTTACCATAATCACGAGCTTCAGCTTTCAAAATAAATCTAAAGTTCCCGAAAGGGGAACAGTCGTGTGACAGACACAGTGATGATGCTCGTATGTATTTGCAGTACACAAGCCGTGATTAAGACAGTTGACGTGCTGTGATTTCTGACTGGCTGTACACTCCGCTGTGATGAGACCCTGTTCCCCTCACACACACACACACACACAGTCAATAGCAAATACTTCAACTAGTAACAAAACATACTTATAGTCGCTGATTCCGAATCGCCAGATTGTCATAGCAAAGTCAGAATTTACCTTTTTTTTTTTTGTAAAAATAGCTTTTGTTCACAGCCAGTCTTGTATTCTCTTAGGTTCACGAAACTGTCGTCCATAAAATGCATTGCACAAATTCGAACATTTGGGTTGTGCTGTTCTGTTGTAAACAAATACATAACACAGCTAAAGAAAAGGAAAACAAGAAATCGCATTATATGACCCCTTTAATTATGATTAATAATTGTTATATTAATAATAATAATTTATATATAAAATATATATATATATATATATATATATATATATATATATATATTTGTTTTTTCATTTATTCATTTTGGTGCATTTATTTGTTTGTTTGTTTATGTTGACAGCAACATCCACCAGGATTTATTTATTTAATGCATTCATCAATTTGTTTTGTGTATTTATTTGTTTGCTTGTTTTGTGCGTTAATTTATTTTTGTGTATTTATTTATCCACCCAGAACATCCTCTCTACCGCTTGGCAACATCCTGTCAACTACTCAGAACACCTTAGCAACTGCACAACAATGCATTGACTACTAATTTCAACACCTTATCCTCAAAATACTGGCAACCACCTAACAATTCCCTAGCAACTACTCAAAACACTCGCAACCACATAGCAACGTGCAAAATAAAATCCTTCGGAATGCCATAGCAACTGTCTAGCAACACCCTGGAAACCCCCACACAACAAGCTCATTGACATAACGATACCTGGCTCTTTTTGTTGTTGTTCTAGGAGACAGCAGCGCCTGCCTGGAGTCGGAGGAGGAGGAGGAGGGGCTGCTGGGAAATCCCAGAATCCTCAGCAGCAGCAGCAGCAGCAGGGATTACAGCAGCAGCAACAGCAGCCCAATCAGATGCAGCAGCCCAACACAGACCACCAATCAGGTGCCAGCATTAAGCACGGGGGGCGGGGTTACCAGGGCCAGCAGAACCAGGGCGGGCGGCAGGGCGGCCCGCATCACGGCTACAGCCAGAACCGCCGCTGGCATCAGCATCCCAAACACCTGACGAACAGTTTTAATCAGGGCCCCTCGGGGGCCGACAGGGGCTTCACACGCAATACCAAAGAGACAGAGAATGTAAAACAGGAGGAGCCGGTGCCCCATATGGAGAAAGGAGCGAAGGATGAGCCTGCGAAAGAGGAGAGAAAGAAAGGAGACAAGGAGGAGAAGACGGAGAGCGGGAAGATCTGCTTACTGCAGTCGTCTAAAGAGAGACTGAGGAGGAGATTGAAAGAGAAGGTGATTGCTGCTAAATACATTAGCAACATACTATCAGTGTGATAAAACATGTTAACAACATGCTAAAACAAGCCAGAAACGTTAAATATACTAGCGACACACTAACAATGTCGTAAAATATGCTTACAATATGTAAAAGCATAAAGAAACTAGAAGTATGTTAGCAACACACTATCACTGTGGTAAAACAAGCCATATGATTTGAGATAGAAATCTTTTTTTAACGTTATAAATGTCTTTACTGTCACTTTTAATCAATTTGAACACATCCTTGCTGAATAAAAGTATTACTTTCTTTCAAAAATCGGACTGATCCCAAACTTTTAAATGTAGTATATGCTCTTCCTCTGTGTGCTAAGTCATGTGACCGCTCTCGCTGTTCTCTGATTGGCAGGAGGAAGTTCCCGTGGCGACGGCCGGACCTCAGCGGAACCGAATGGACAGATTGTTAGAGATTCTGAACAGCATGAGGAACAACAGCAGCGGCGTGGAGAATCAGCTCACCACGTTCATGGAGGAGGCGCAAAACTCGGCCGATTCAGAGGAGACGCTGAACGAGATCGTCCACACGATTTACCGCAAGGCGGTCAGCGACCGAAGTTTTGCGGCCACGGCAGCCAAACTCTGTGACAAGATGGCTCTGTTCATGGTGGAAGGAACCAAATTCCGCTCTCTGTTACTCAACATGTTACAGGTAAGAACTGAATGTTACTTCATCACGTTCTGCAGGTTGTCTCCTGTTGGTCAGTGATGTGTCTCTGAGGACCAATCGGATTGCAAGATTCACAAACGTTATCCCACTTGCTGCCCAACCACATCCATCTCAGCTCTTTCGTTCCTCTTTTACATCGGCAATTTCTCTTCTTCCTCTTTTTCTGAAGGGTTTAAGAAGCCGAAGTATCAGGATGTGACTCACGCCTGCAATTCAGCTGAGTGACCCTGTACAATTTCCTCATTGGACAAAAGGGACTTTTTAGGCCCCGAACGCTTTCACCTCATTTTGAAATGAAGAGTTTCTGAAAGCTAATGAATAGATTTTAGTTCAAGAAATAGTTCAAAATGAAATTCTGCCATCGTTTGTTCAGCCTCATTTCCTGTGGAATGCAGAAAATGAAGGTTTTTATGTTTTTTCTCTTGTCTGCTCTTTCCCTTATAATCAAAAACACCAAAAAAAGTGACTCACACGATTTACATTTTGCATGAACAAGAACAGCCGTTTTTGGAAATGGCCGTGACAAACTAAATTATGACTAGCTTGGCTGACTTTGTGTGATAAAGTGTTATTAAAGTATTATTTATATGCTATTATAGTTAGATGATTGAGCTCAGGAAATATATATATATAATTACTTCAAATTATTATTTGAAGTTTTTTTTTTTTTTTTTTAACCAAATCAATTACCAAATTTTTATTAAATTAGTTTTAGTTAACAGTAACAAGGTTACATTAACAAAAAAAAAAATCTAATATGAGCTTTTAATTGATTTGTGAAGCAGCAGGGATATATATCTGTTTTTGTACGGTGTGTCTCTGTCTGTACTGTCTGTACTGTGGTTTCGGTGGTGAAGCTCTAAGTATTTTGTCATTGTTTTTGGGAACTGACTGTTAGACTCATTTCTCACTGTGATGTGACACCAGAACTCTGACCCGCTTCTGCTGCGGCCAAAACACACATCCTGCTCCACACACTCACAAATACACAAAGACCAACACACGCTGCATATCAAACAAGCACGATCCTGCTAACATGTCAGTAACAGGATTGTGAAAGGAAAGTACTGCAGGCATCTACCAATGTATTTTTTTTTTTGACAAAATTACACATTTAATGTATGCAAATGTATTTTTACATCACTTTTGATGTATCTCTTTTTATGTAATATGTCCTCTACATATTACTTCATATTATTATTTTGTGTATATACCATTCAAAAGTTAGGGGTTGGTAAGATTTGTTTTTGAAAGAAGCCTCTTCTGCTCACCAAGGCTGCATTTATTTGATTAAAAATACAGTTAAAAACGGCAGAAATTGTGAAATATTATTACAATTCAAAATTCAAACTTGAATTTTCAACATCATTAATCCAGTCTTCAGTGTCACATGATCCTTCAGAAATCATGCTAATATGCTGATTTGCTGCTCAAGAAACATTTCTGATTATTAGCAATGTTGGAAACAGTGCCCAATATTTTTGTGGGAACTGGGGTACATCATTTTTTTTTTTCAGGATTGTTTGATGAATTAGAAGCTCAAAGCATTTCTTTGAAATAGAAATCTTTGGCAATATTTCAAATATCTTTACTGTCACTTTTGATCTATTTAATGCATCCTTCCTGAATAAAATTATGAATTTCTAAAAGAAAAAAACGTACTTTTTAATGATACTGTAATTGTTGTAACGGATGAAGTCAAAAGTACAAACATTATTATTTATATATCAAGATGATTATAAAGTAATAATAAAAATATAATTATAATATTATAATAATGTAATTGAAATTAAAATTATTTGTCATAATAATAATAATAATATTCTAATATAATTATTGTTATTATTGATTTTTTTGTTGTTGTTGTACGTGTAGTTCCCCGTTAACCCCGTGTGGAGCATCAGTCTGGAGTTTTGCGTGTGTTGAGGAGGATGAATCATCCGGTTTGTCCTCACATAAACCGGTGCTCTTCACCCGTCTGACGCTGGAGCAGACGCTTTCGTTCTGACGGGGTTATGTAACGCAGATACACAGATGCGGGCGTCTCTGACCCCACTGAAAGGACGCGTCTGCTGCAACTCATTTAGCAATCTGCCTCAAATACACATGCTGCTTATCAGAGAACAGAGACGAGCTGCCTGTGTGTGTGTGTGTGTGTGTGTGTGTGTGTGTGTGTGTGTGTGTGTGCCTGTTTTTCTATTCAGGTGGGGACTTAAACCTGATTACACACAGACTCATGGGGACTCGTGTCACGGTGGGGACCTAAATTGAGGTCTTCACGAGTAAACAAGCTAATAAATCACACAGAATGAAGTTTTTTGAAAATCTAAAAATGCCTGTATTTTCCTGTAAGGGGTAGGTTTAGGTGTAGGGCGATAGAATATACGGTCTGTACAGTAGAAAAACCATTATGCCATTATTGGAGAGTCCCCACAAGGATAGCAAACCAGATGTGTGTGTGTGTGTGTGTGTGTGTGCGTGCGTGTGCGTGCGTGTGTGTGCGTGTGTGTGCGTGTGAGAAAGTCCATTCATAGTTAATATGTTTTTGTTTTATACCTAACACTGCTTTTTAAATGTCTGGTTGCCACGGATACACTCATATGAGATGCTATTTGAAGTAAAAACAAAATCTTCCAGAATTGCCTCCAATGTCTCTCTCTCTCCAGCATTTTTGTTGCAGAAGTTTAATAATCATATCGCATCATATCTGCTGAATGAGACCCAATATGTGTTCCTTAATAATTTCAAGCTACTGATTCCAAAAATAGTGGCTGTTTTGCTCTAGTGTGTCACACTTTCTTACAAAAATATGATGCAATTCATAGCATTTTTGCTTTCAATGACATTTGTCTTGTATTGTCCCTTAATCAGCAGAAAAACTTCCACAAACACACGAGTCCTGTCAATTTCACATGCATGACATTTCATTCTTTTATGCTGAATTCCACATTTTCTGCTTGTTTGAAGACTGCTTTTGTTATTTTGATATGTGCATCAAAGCTGATGAAAGCACGTTCATCAAGGTATTATTGGGCCATTTTTGCAAATCAGTGGAATTTTATTCTGTGTCATAATCAAAAATATTATTTTGAATTAATTTAGTTGTTTCTAAAATTGCCAATTTGTGATTTTTGGTATGCATTTGTATAGTTTGTAATGTGTCTTCATGCTAGAAATTTGTTTGATTTGTTTTTGTGTTTATTTATTTTTAACATTTTAACCATTTACAGCACAAACAAAGTCCAGCACTTGCAACTTACAAAAACAGATAGAGATAGATAGATAGTATGTCTCTGTGTGTGTGTGTTGATGTGTGTATCATGACAGTCTCTCTCGCTCTGTGCGTCTGCAGAGGGACTTCACGCGGCGTGAGGAGCTGCAGCAGACGGATGTGGAGTGCTGGCTGGGTTTCATCACGTTTCTGTGTGAAGTGTTCGGCACCATGAGGAGCAGCGCTGGTGAGCCGTTCAGAGTGCTGGTCTGCCCCATATACTCCTGCCTGAGAGAGGTACACAAACTACACAACACATCAGCTACACACTGCACACCCGACTCACTCTCGCTCTGATACAGACGTGAATAAAAATGACGTGAACTCGGAGAGAAAGAGGAATGAACAACAGCCAGACAAACTTCCTACACATTTAGTTCTTCTGCTGTTTTGAAATAGTATATATTTCCTGTATATCAGCTCACCATAGACTGCCTGAGCTGAACACTGGATAGGCTTTGTTTTTGTGTAAATGTGAATGGTTTTGTATTTAAATTGGTGCTGTCAATCGATTTAAAAAAAAATATTCACACATTTTTTTCTGAAATTAATCGCGATTAGAATATCAAACAAAATAAGACAGGCTATTCCTATTGTAATATTTCACAGTAAAATAAATAAAACATTTTAGGAGATATAAGGATTATTTAAAAAAATATATTAATAATATTATTATCATTAGTTATTTGTTCAAGAATGAAATCTATTAAGATGACTATAAAATAATAATACTTCTTGAATATTTTTACAAATATTACAACAGGAATATATCTTATTTGGTTAATATTTTATATAATAATAATTCTTGAATCTTTTAAAATTTACCATGAAATATTACAATAGGAATATGTCTTTAGTCATTTTATATAATAATAATAATTTTCAATGAATCCTGTCAGCTCTACTGGTAAGGTTGTATTGAGTTGTGAACGCTGATGTAAATTTTTTTTATTTTTTTAAATTTCATCAAACTCTTTCATTTCAAAAGATCAGGAAAAATTCGTTTTTTCATAATCCGACGCCTTTAAGACTTAAAGATGGTTTTTTTTGTCTGGTGAAATGCCCCGATGGCTGTTGAATAGGGCTTCCCTGTCTGCGATGAATCCTGTCAGTTGTTCAGGTGATGACAGACGCGATCCGTCAAAAGCCAAAGTTTGATTCTTCATCAAAGAGCTGTGATCTGGGTGAGAGTTCAGCGTGTGTTTGTGCAGTATGAATGCCGCTATTCAGGAGCGCAGCCGGATTAACATGGCATTCGTCTCTCGTATCGGCACGTCCCGACACGATGGTCTGAGAGTACTAACAGGCACTTTGTGTCGGTGTGTGACAGCGATTATGGTGTGTTTACAGGCCCGTCTCAGCCAGGTGTGAAGTGTGTGTTGTGTGCGCGGCGGACCGGCAGAGCAGGTTGCTTAATTACAGGTGATCCAGCTGTAGTTTGGAGCTGACAGGTGTATTTGGAGCACTGAGGGTGTGGGAGAAAATAAAAGACAGGATGAATGGAGGGAGGGAGAAAAGAGACGGTCTGTTGTTCATTTGAAAGCTGCTGGAGCTATAGGGTTGGACGCGTCTCTGATCTTCTCAAACCCTTTTGTTGGATTCTTTTGTGCAGTTTCGTCACTTTTATATACAGTCGCATACAGTTAGGACTCATATACATGACATTTTAAAACTTAGTCTATAAAAGGACTTTGTATGCACTGTTTTCTCAATTGCAGACTTGAAACAGATTTCATGCAGAAATTGAGAATAAATTTCACAAGCAATTGCAAAGAAACAGCAAGTAATGCATTGAAATAAAAACGCAATTTTAAGTAGAAAACTGAAATAGTGTTTTCTTGTAAAATCTACTCAGATTGTCTCTTTTACAACTTTGAAAAATTATTTTTGCAGAGAACAATTACATTCTACACAGTTCACTAATTGTTTTGAAATTCTTCTGAATTTTATCTACTTTTAATTCGTATCTAGGAAAAATGTAGAATTGCCTCTTAAACGGTGAACTTTTGTGAAAAATTTGCTCAAAGAAGTTTAAAATTATTTTAACAAGAATTTTGTCTTTAAAACAATCCATATAATATAATATAATACAATATAATATAATATATATTAATACATGTGGGGGCCAGCCCTAAATACCCTCTAGACATCTGTTAAAGTTTTTAAAGCATTTTGTATGTTTGCATATAGGCTAATCGGATAAATGATGTTTTCAGAATGGTCACGTCCATAACGGAGAAATGTCACATCCATAATGCTTTTCCTCTGAAACACAAAAAATGAAAATTTTCAACCCTTCTCCATTCTGCGGATATTGTTGCTTGTTTGTGCATTGTAAATCACAGAAAGTCTACAAAATCCTCCCAAAAAATGTCTCCCAAAACCTTGGTCTTTTTTTGTCATGTCCGTAACCCATAGATTTCACAAATATAAAACACGTTCATAGACGGCTACTTTTCTGATGTCTGGACTCTATTTTCAGGGGTTTAGTAAAAGCAAACGAAGCAAACTACCCCCCAGTGTTAATTTCGTCAACGAAGACGACGACGAAAAATATTCGTTAACGAACCTTTTTTCTGTGACTAAGACTAGACGTTGACGAGCTAAAAATAATATTTGATGATGAAAACTATGATGAAATTTATGCCGCATCTTCGTTAACGAGACGAGAAGGGACTAAAATGTTATTTGAGGACTACCGGACATTCAAAATACATCCTATAGGCTAAGTTAACTGTCTTGTCTTTCAAAATGTGCGTCCCTGTCATTAGATTACAGTCAGATGAGGGGCGTTTATATCTAGTCTCAGTATGGCAGCCGCGGACGGATTGGCTACCAAAACACGAACTGGCGATCTGAAACAATGGCCTCAGCACCTGAAGGGATAGCGATAGGGTGACCAGACCGTCCCGTTTTTCCCGGGAGTCACAATTCGTTGTTGATTAACTTCAAGTTAATGAAGGCGGGATAGGCGGAATCGCGCTGATAGAAGCGCTCTCTCTCTCTCGCGCACGCTCCACTTCTTCAGTTCTCATACAGCGCGCGATCAGTTCTAGGTACTCGGTACTCAAATACATACACAGCACAGCAGTCCAAATGTCTATTGTGTACTAGAATATCTCACGTAAATACAGTCGGATATGGCTTAAGTGAACGTAAACAGGTGGGTGAAAACTGAATGTGTGTCAGTATTACATGCATCCGTTTTAAATGGACAGCATTCCTATTAAATACCTATATGTGTCATTAATGTTAACCAACGAAAAATATTAAATAAATGTATACTTGTCATGGTGACAATACTACTGTATCTGAAAAATGAGTTTAATTTGTATATCTACCAAAAAAATAATATTTATTCCAGTTTTTCCAGATTCAATCCTTGATTCAAATTTCTCATAAGCTTAATTGATTTAAAGAGAGATTAATTAATGACTATTTTTGTTTGAAGACTACATATAAAATGGCTACCAAAATAAATGTTGGTAACTGCAGTTTGACTAAAAGTAATGACTAAAAGTTGACAAAAATGCAATGACTTTTCGTCGACTAAAACTAGACTAAAACTATGAAAGACTCAAATGACTAAAATGTGACTAAGACTATTAAGCATTTTCGTCTCATGATAAAAACTAATACTAAATCAAAAATGCCTGCCAAAATTAACACTGCTACCCCCAAACCCCAACCTCCTCTGGCTGGACTGAATTCAGTCACACTTGCTCAGTGTAAAATGGACATGCTCTAGGCTATCTGAAAGAAAAAAAAATGTTAACATAAACCAGTGAACTGCAGAATGCAAACATCTGCATTAATCATTTTATATATTATTTTTATTCATTTAATAAAACAAAAAAAATAATCTGGGATTTGAACCTGTGTTGCTGAAATCATGGCTACCATCCACCACTCGACTATGGATGGATGGATGGCATCATGCAGATAATTCTTGTGTTTATTATAGTGCAAGGAAGCATGTTCAAATGCTGTTTGGTTCCAAAACGCGATTAACGGCATTCGCTGCTGTGGTATACTAACCTTTTTTATACCCGTTTGACAAAACGGAAATTGAATTCAGCTGAACACACTTTACTGTTTCTCACAACAAAGGGCTAAGCAAGCAAAGGGCATATACATATATATATATATATATGTATGTATATATATATATATATATATATATATATATATATATATGTATATGTATATGTATATGTATATGTGTGTGTGTGTGTGTGTGTGTGTGTGTATGTGTCTGCTAATACTAGGGATGCATCGATCCGATATTCAGGATCGGTATCGGCTCCGATACTGGCATTTTCTGCGGATCGGGTATCGGTCAGACGAGACCGATACAAATCCGATATTGTGCATATACTATTCTGGGTCCCACTTTACATTAGGTGGCCTTAACTACTATGTACTTACATTTAAATTAATCATTTGATACAATGCACTTATTGTGTACATACATGTTTTTACATTGTACTTATATTTTTAAAAATACCTATATGTACTTACATCTGTAATTAATTTCTGTAATTACATTTATAATTACACTGTCAACCCATCCCTTACACCTTAACCCACCCTTAAACCTACCCATATCACCAAACCTGTCCCTAACCTTACCTGTATCCCACCTCAATAGCAGCAGAAGTGTTTTGCAATACAAAATGAACACAATAAGTACATTGTACTTATTTTTTGACGTAAGTACATAGTAGTTAAGGCCACCTAATATAAAGTGTGACCCAATTCTGTGTTATTGTTAAGCCCCACGAAAGCACAAAAACTTTATAAAGCCCCATAAAGTCAAAGTCCAAGTGTTCTGAAGTCGTTCCATAGTTTAATGTGAGGTACAGATGAATATTTAAGTTGTTAAACTTAAGTTCTCGTAAACTCTTCTCTCCGCTGCGTCTGTCTGTCATCCTCCATTCAGCAGTCACATTCAGTTACGACAGTCAAGACGACGAAACTCTCTCCAAGAGCGCACAATAGCTAAAATTTAAAACTGTTAAAAGAAAAGGCACAATAATCTATCGCACAGATTTAATAAGCTACACATCAGTATATCTTTCCCTTTGTGCTTTGAACTTCTCTATCCGGAGCTGCATCATTCTGCGTACGGGAAGCGCATAGGCGTTTTGTTCCGCTCTCTATTGGAGCTTTTCGTAATATAATGCTTTTGAGCAATGAAAGCTTATTTATAGCGTTTCTTGTTCTGTCCTATCAAGGCTATTAATAATCTAATGTATAGCACAGTAATGGAGGAGGCAGCAACATATGATAGATTGGACTCCTCTATCATACGTTGCTGCCTTCATTACTGTGCTATACATTTAAAAGAAATGTCTTTTAATTTTGTAGTTTATATTTATAAATAAATACATTTACTTGTTTTCATTAATGTATTTTACAACAATACAAAGAGCAATGTGTAACATTGGTAACACTTTATTTTAAGGTCTCTTAACTAGTTGCTTATTAGCATGTATATTACTAGAATATTAGCCATTTATTAGTAGTAATTAAGCACATATTAATGCCTTATTCTACATGACCGTATTCCACATCCCTAATCCTACCCAATACCTAAACTTAACAACTACCAGACTAACTATTAATAAGCAGCAAATTAGGAATTTATTGAGGGAAAAGTCATAGTTAATAGTGAATATGTGTTCCCTATTCTAAAGTGTTACCGTAACATTTTACCAGATTTAGTCCTTCACATATTCACTTTTATTTGTTCCCCACAAAATGTTATTTCACTAAATGTTTAGATTTTTATAAAATTTTGCACTCATGATTTTTCTAGAATAACTTTTGGTGCTAAATTATCCACTAACCTAGTTTATAATAGTATTTTATGTCATAGATTATGAATGGACCTGTTTACACCTGGTCATTTCATGCGCATTTTCGCTGATCGGATATCAATTTGATTTGTTAAACCGTTTCCATTTACACTTGGCCACACAGTCGCAAAACAGATATAAACCTGATCTTCAATTCCCGTGCTATATGTAAGGGATAATCAACGGCTAGCTGTGATTTGAATGCACGGCGTGGAGGCGAAGAACCGGCCGACGCGCAGCAGAGAGTGGTTGCCTCCACGAAGTGCATTCAGATCGTTTAATGCACAGCTAGCCGTTGATTATCCCGTTTATGCCATGGTCATTTGCCAGCATTCACATATTAAAGATGTTAATAATATTTGGGCTGCAATATTTGACCGGAACGATAAAAATGATGGTTATTTTCATCTGTAGTACTATTCAACTGTAATTGTATGTTACTATGGTTACCAATGTTTATAGGAAGCGCATTAATATAGAACATGATTAAACTGACCTGGAACTACCTGTGCAGTTCAACGAATTTAATCAACACCTGCCAGCCAATCAGAATCGAGCATTCAGACAGACCACACTGTAAAAAAAAAAAAAAAGTTGAGCGAACTTAAAAATCTGCTGAATCTGGTAAAAATGTTTTTTTTTTTTGAGTTTGCTCAAATTGTTTTTGTGGGAGATTCTCAAATTTTTGTTGTATAAACTTAAAACGACAAGTTGAGAAAACTCAAAAATCTGCTGAAGTTTGAAATTTTAAGTTGGTTCAACTTTTTTTTTTTACAGTACATGGCATAATTAAATTTAACGAAGTTCACGTCAAAGAAATCAAAAGATAAGCGCTGCATTTTATTAAATATCAGCTCATTTCAAGATCAAAGACTGCAATAGGAGAGCGCACGGCATCAGCACTAGAAAGATAAGTTTGTCTTACTACTTTTAATGAAGATGATTGTGTTGAGGGTCTGCGTCTTACTTTCAGTTTCATTTGCGGCAGTTTACTGGTCTGTTTGTTGAAGAGATACTCTACTCATCCGCGGCGATGCGTGTTGCATTAGCGCAATCATATCTGACTATAATATCATAGCCTGTAAAACGGTCTCACACATTTATTATTTTTTACATTTTGGGAGGAATAATATTTACATATGTGGTTTCAACAATCAGATGCATTTACACTAGGGCTGCACGATATATTGCATGCAATTGTCATGCGCATCTCGTCAGTAAAGCGGTTCCGTGATTAGTAGTAAATCTCCATCACCTGTTTTCAAATGGAGTGGCATTTAATACATGCTACGCAATATCGCGTTCAATATCACAGGCGATTCATCCGCGATTCTGAGCGCGGATTGCGTAGCTTGTCGGTGAACTACGGCTGTCTTTGAATGCTACTCCTTCAGGACTCTCCAATAATTTCTCATTTTCCCACACTCTCCATCTGACTGGAAGA
>CM071958.1:3387500-3405000 GCA_036784905.1 Acrossocheilus fasciatus
ACTGATCCACAGACAGCCCACCTTCAGGGGCGAGAGCTCCAAAAAGGAGCAAAAACACCATGAACATATCATTAAAGTTGTCCATGTATCATCTGAAGTTATGTGATTAGCTGTACAAGTTTGAAAGCACGAGTTTAATTCTTAACTTAGTCACGTTTAGTTTAAGGAATAGTAATGTAGGAATAGTAAATAATCAAAAAGGGTTAGGGTAGGTGTAGGGAGGGCTTTATTGTCCCAATAAGGTGGCATCCATTTAATAATTTGAATTAAAACGATAATATACGCTCAATGCGTTATTATTGCGTACTGTTTTATAATGTACTACAATAATGAGGTGTAGATAACTGCCACTATTTGCAATAAGTAGTATATAAATAGCAGAAAATCTTGCTATTTTAACAGTGTAAATAGAATCTATAGCTATTTGCACTTAGTGTAAATAGCATATCATTAAAAAATACTGCTATTTTCACTTAGTGTAAAAAGAATCCATTGCTATTTACACTTAGTGCAAGTAGCTGCTGCCATAATAATTAATAATAATATTATTAGCAATATTATTATTATTATTATTATTATTATTATTATTATTATTATTATTAACAACAGCAACAACAAATATAATAATAATAATAATAAAGGAATATCGTAAAACCAGGATATTTTTAATGTGAAGACCCAGTCAATATCCAGAATCATCTCTAGTTATAATTCTTATGTAGTGTATGTTTTTAGTGCAGTGTCGTCACTCAGTCATTCAGATGAGAAAGCTGTAGAAATACTAATTGCAAAAGAACTGTCGGCTCGTTTCTGAATGAATCACTGAGTCATTAATGAGTTATCGTGATTTGAACAGAGTTCATGTGTGTTTGGGTCATATCAGCAATTCTGCATTACACAAACACATTAGCCAAGACTAAAAGAACATTCTTACATAATGTCAAATGACATAATCGTGTCTTTTACGGGAAGAGACAGCTGAACATATGGGAAACCAGACCACAGGATGCAAATATAGTCACAATGTTGAATAGATGCTAAATGTGTGCATTTATTTGGTTATTGAAGTATACAGGTGCTTTTCTTTTCTTTCATTTTGCATTCATGCATTGATAATCTTTGCACCAAAGTAAACTGTTCTGTTTTCCGCAGAAATAAGTCTTGCATCAGGCTCAGCTGCAGAATAATAAAGTGTATTTGTCCTGTTGAGTGAGTTGCACTTCTGTTTTTGTGGTTGGAGGCAGCGCTTTTCTGTCTGTCGCAGCAGTCGTCTGGGGTTCAGACTGGGACGCGGCTGATATTGCTCTCGCTGGCGTCTGTCGGCTGGTGGTTTTTGAGGAACAGTGAAAGAGGAAGTGAAAGATGATTGGTGCAGTGATGTGTGGTCTGTATATACGTCTGGATTACCAGCAGTGACCTCCTGAAAGCTGAAGTCTGTTCAACACACGAGACGAGAGAAGAATGCAGATTAATGATGCATGCACTAGTAGCTCGAACCCTACAGGGAAAAAAAACATGATTTTATTTCATGCCGTTTCTGAGATGTAAAACATTGTCTAAGTGTACCGTGATTAATCAACTAATTATTATATTTAATATTAGTTATATCTATACTAATAATAACTATTATTATTATTAACAACAACAACAATAATAATAATAATAATAATAAGGATTAAAATGGGTTATTAATAATAATAATAATACATATCTTAATACTTATTACGTGTTTGTAGTAGTACTTGTGGTAACAACAGCAACAAATACAATGATAATAATAATATTTTTAAGCAATATCATAAAACTAAGATTTCTTTTATAATAATAATACATAATAATATTATCATCATCATTATTATTATTGTTATTATTATTATTATTATTATTATTATTATTGTTAATAGTACTAATAGTATAATCTCAAAACTGACTTGCCTGAAAACACTATTATTATTAATACTACTACTACTACTACTACTACTAATAAATAATAATAATAATAATAAATATAGCTGCAAGCAGCGATTACCGGGGTTCAAGCACTTAAGGCGGCCATGTTTTTTTAGATGCACCAGTGTCCTCATAGATCCTTATGGCACATTGGACACTGCATACCAAATTTCACTTAACATTAAGCATAACTTAAAATTTCAAGTTGACTTTAAAATTTTTAGTCAGAGGGGTAACAAATTATCTGAAATTAGTTTAAACATTTTTTAACACTACAAGTAACCATTACTAAACACAAAATACACTGCAATTTACATAAAACTTATGAAATATAAAATAATCCCATAAAACTAACACAAAGAAATAAGTACTATACACACTGACTTGGTCAAGTCATCTTGTTGCATTGACCCAGTTAAATTTAGCAAACATTAGGTGTTAAGTTCACTCAACTTATATGTAGTTGTTGAAATAACTTGCAGCAAATTGAGCCAACGTACTGTATCAATTAATGAGCACTTAAAGTTTTTAGTTAAAGTTTTTCTGAAAAACATTGGTTGAACTTAATTTTTCATGTTTTCACAGCTATGAACTAAGTCTAATTGACATAAAATAGTAATTTTTCCTCAACATAACTTGACTACTTGAGTTTACTGGACTTCATTGCTTTGACAAGAAGTTCTGGAAAATTTAACAACTGCAAAATTGAAACTCAGCATTTATTTTTTTAAACCGATGCACTGCATCCAAAAACAGACAAAGACTTCATAATATAAATATAAATATATAAAAAAACACTACACAAGAAAAACCTTCACATATACACAGCTCACACAAACATGTGCAAACTTCTCTATGCACATCTTAGAGCCAAAATAGTACAAATAACTCTCCTTGTCATTATCAGATATTTTCATTGCAGGAACAAGTACGAAGAAGAATTCACAATAAGCTTTGTTAAAAAAAACTTCACATTAAACTGTGCGGTGTTTCGTTCCTGAATGAATCAAACGTTTAAATGATTCGGTTCAATCGCAATGATTCACTTATTAACAGTGAATTGCTGCCACCTACTGGTGGTTTTAATTTCACATTTAAAGTATCTTCATTTTTAAAAAATAATTTCAAATATCAAAACATTATTTATGCATTTGTTACTGCAGTTTAGCATTCTATGTCCCTTTAATCTGAATTAAACAGTGTGTAAATACATCTGAATGCCACTTCAGATGCATTGCAAAGATAAATGTTGATGATACTGATTTCATTTGTTTGGTAACAGCCCAAATGCAAGAATTTGACTCAAAAGATGATGCACACTTTTAGAAAAAATGGCTTAAAGGTAAAAAAATACCCATAAAACTTATTGGAAAAGATTAATTTCTATCACTGCTGTGAACTGACCACACAGAATATGAAGAATATGAAGAATATCTGCGGTAATCTTTAAGATACAAGCACAATAAAACACTCAGCAAAATATCGTCTAATTATCATTATCGATAAAATTATATTATATCAAAGATATCATTTTTTGATTTATATAATAATTTTATTGATAATAATTAATACTTTTGACTTTAAAAATGGTTTAAAGTTTGAAATGTAAAATTTATCATTTTATAAATGTTTTTGTGAAAATCTGTATCTGAATTGTAAATTACGCTTTTTACAGTCATTTTACAGTTTAATATGGTACTATAAACATTGCCCTACCCCGCTAATATGGTATTAATTTTATTTGTGCAGGTCTTAAAAAGTCTTAAATTTGAGCTTAAAAATCCTGCAGAAACCCTGTTTAATGTGTACACCAGGCCCATCAGGTTCAGAAAAGCATTAGGTGCATCACTCAGGTGACGCATTACCACTTCTTCCTCAGTCATCAGGGCAAAGTCATTGTAGAACGCTGGGAGAGGTCCACAACCACTAGGATTCCAATCACCACACCCTTGATCACCTCGTCTTCACGGTCACTGGGCTCTATAGAATGTAAACAAAACAAGGTGGTACTATTACTTAAAAGCAATTACACAAATACAGCCCACTGACCCCTGCACATTAAGAGATCTAATGTTAAATTTTCCATTGTTTTGCCTTAAATGTTTCAGCTTACCTCGCATATCTTTGTGAATTTTGAAGTAGTCTCTCGCATGCACCACGGCAGGCCCAGCAATGCTGCTGTCCTCATCCTTTGGTTTGTGGATGGTTAACGTACCAGCTTTATTCATTCAATCCTTTGTTTTTCGTTATTCGTTTATCCTTTCTCCCTCTGTCTTTGATGCTTTTTAGAAAAAAATTAGATTTAAATTAATTTCAAATTTGCACATTTACACTTGTATACTTCTGTTGTAAATAAATCACCAGTGATGTGGTGCAGCAACAGATGTTTGTTACCTTTTTGTTCAGTACCAAAATAAGATTTAATAGTGGATTCAAGTTCATGCCACTTGGATCAGGGGCGTCTAATCCTGCTCCTGGAGGGTCAATAATGTATTGCAGACTTTAACTCCAGCCTGGTTCAACACACCTCTCTGGAAGTTTGTAGTGATCCTGAACACCTTGATTAGCTGGTTGAGGTGTGTTTAACTGTGGTTGAAGCTAAACTCTGCAGGATTGGGCACCCTTCCTTAAATTCATCGGGTTGTAACAACACTTTAAAGGATTTAAAAGGATAGGTTAACAAAGATGATGATTGTCATTTACATTTATGACATAATACAACAACATCAAACCTCGTTAGTTCTTGTGTCATGAGATTTGATCAAAAGACTTGCAAGAACTAATGAGGTTTGATATTTATGTAGAAGCTAATACAATCAAACATTTTTGTAAACCAAGACTGAAATTTTTATGCTTTCATCATACTAAGAGATTGTATGCTTTCAGAAGACTTGGAATATGACATACAAATCGTACAGGTTACTTTTTAGACACTTACTCTGAAGTCATTGTGTGAAAAGATGTCACAAGTTTTATGATCTATAGAATAAAAAAGGTCATAGGGGTTTGGACAAACATGAAAGTGAGTAAATGATCACAGAATTGTCATTTTGAGGAGAGAAAGACTGCTTTAAAATAAATTGACTCACATCCTTGTCAAGGCTCTCCAGTATTGAAGTGATTTCTGGAACGTCCTCATAACGCTTCGACCTGATTAACTGTAAAAATAAAAATCACACAGGTCACAGTTCACATTTGATGTTGCTTTAAGGAATTTTGAGGAGGCTTGAACACACTAGTCACAAGTTAAATGCTTCTTCAGAGACAGTTAACTCCTAAATGTGCAAACACAATCTTTATATATGCATGGGAGTGGACAGTGACTTGCCTGATGGCAGTGTTTCAGCTTGTAGTGTGTGATATATATATATATATGTATGTGTGTGTGTATATGTATGTATGTATATATGTTAACAGCTCAAGGTTTGTCCCCCACGCATATTAATTGTTCATTTCACTCCCTCATTCTTTCTTTGTACACAAATTTATTATAATTTCTTTATACATGGTTTTCTAATTTACTATTTTCTCTTAATTTCTGTAATTGTGTTATATGTAATCAATTTACTCTATCATTTACGGCCTACAACAAACTCTTTGTTTGAAAACAAAA
The DNA here is from genome assembly GCA_036784905.1 of Acrossocheilus fasciatus. Taxonomy (NCBI): domain Eukaryota; kingdom Metazoa; phylum Chordata; class Actinopteri; order Cypriniformes; family Cyprinidae; genus Acrossocheilus; species Acrossocheilus fasciatus. The sequence goes on from CM071958.1 coordinate 3,393,064, forward strand.
CAACAACCATAGACCATTGGCCAAACAGAATGAAAAACCTATAAATATATGTATATGTCTGTGTTATGTCTGTGTAACCAGGCTTAATGCAAATTAATATAATATTTTACATGTGCACATGTGTGTTTGTGGGCATATTCTGCATCATAAATATATTTTAGGATTAGTCATACATTTTGGGTTGAACTACATCCTAAAACCATACAGCCTTAAATGCCTTAAAGTGCTTGAACCCCGGTCATCGCTGCTTGCAGCTATATTCATTATAATTGCAATTTATCATTCAACACTGTGTTTTTAAGCATTATAACCATTATAGTGTTATTTTTTGCCCAATCTATCTAAAAATGTGCATGCATGTTTGGAATTAATGCAGATGTAATGTATGTGTGAATATATGAGCCTTTTTAAGCAGGTTTAAGGCCATTTGCAACAGAAATATTGGTTTTTTTGAGGCCTTTTTAACTGTTATAGCGCCACCTATGGTTTGATCTCTATGAAACTTGGCATGCTTGTTAAGAGTCATCTCTCACATGTTTTCACCAAGTTTCGTAAAGTTTTGAGTTTTCGTTTAGGTTTGATATGCTTTTGGTTACGTGTGGCCACACCCCTTTTCTAAATGACCCATTATAGCTAACCAAAGGACAGAATTCTAATTTGTTTTTATAATTATTGATCTAGAGAGTCCAGAGAATATTACTGCAGTGGTTTGGTTCCAATCGGGCAAAAAACCAGAGACTAGTTTGCAAAAGTAGGTTTTTATCATATTTGTGAATAATTTATGAACGATTTGATTGACAGCAATGGTTCTTGAGGCAAAGTTGTTCATTATGATATACATATTGTGTTCTATCAAATGATATACATATTGTGTGGATTTGTGAAACGCCACGTGATTACAGAGCCAAAAAATTTCGTTAGCGCCAACTAGTGGCCGATTTCCTTCAAAATTCTTACAGACCTTTAGGGCCATGAGTCAAACATGCCCACCGAGTTTCGTTCCAATCGACCTCCGTTAATCTTGTTTAATAGGTGTTTAAATTTCATTGGCCGATGGCGGCCATGTTTTTTGACCTCATATACACTCGTGCCCCTTTGGACCAAGACGCTGCAAACCAATTTTCAAGTTGATCGGACCAACGGTTGCTTAGTTATAACTGTTTTTATGTTTTTCAGTCTTATTGCGCCCCCAAGTGGCAGAGCTGTGCATTTTTTTATTTGACCAAAGATTGAACTCATACACATTTGTACCAAGTTTGGTGCAGATATCTCATTTCGTTCCAGAGTTATGCTTCAACTAACATTTGGCTAACGTTAGCATACACGCTAATCGACGTACTGTTTCGCACGAAAATCAAAATTCCAACTTTTTTTTGATAATTATTGATATTCAGTGTCCAGACAATATTTCTGCAGTGGTTTGGTTCCGATCGTTTGAAAAACCTAGGACTAGTTTGCAAAAGTAGGTCTCAGATATAGCTCAATTTTGCGAAAAAAACAAACAAACAAACATGCATTTTAGAGAATATCTGGCTCAGTACACTTTTGTCAGATTCAGTACACAAGGATCGCAATTATGTTAAAATTTTGAGTCTACGACAAACGGTGTATATGCCACGGCCAAAAATGTCTGAAATTTTATTTTTTTGTGCTGTAGCGCCACCGTTTGTCCGATTGGCGTGAGTCTTTGCGTCTGACGAGAAGGCCCGACTACTACAATCTGACCAAGTTTCAGCTCTATAATAATAATATTAATAATATTAATATATATTATTAATAATAATAATATCTAGTGATAATAGGTTTTGATAATAATAGTGATTTATATATTAGTTTCAGTTTTTATTCTGTTCACCTGTAATGTCTTGACTTAAATATAGACTCAATGGATGCAGTGGGTAAAATCATCTCCCAAATGCATGAATGTGAATGTACTGAAGATGTTGAATGTTTTATGAACTGCTTGACTGTGATTGGTCAGTCGCTGAAGTGAGGTATGTTTTCTGTGTTTTAGCTGCTGGAGTCTCCGGAGGTGAAGGAGGACGCGGTGCTCTGCTGTTCGATGGAGGTGAGTTTAACACATTCGTGATGAACGAGAGACTGAGACCAGCGACCGGCCCAAACCATCGTCTGACTGTGTGTCTGAGTGTGTATGAGTGCTTCAGAGGAAGATGTTTTCACACGAAATGCAAGCGGTTTTATCTGTTTGTTTGTTTCTTTTCCTTCCGTTTGGTTTGTTTTCTCAGTTGTTTACAGCTGTGAGAGAGCACATGTTGGCACGGCACATGTTCTTGTGTTCAGCTGAGCAGAATGCAGAAGTCTTAAGATGTGTTTTCAGTGGTCAAGGCTAGATGAAAATAACATTATCTTTTGAAAAATAAAATTATTTATGTTTTTATAAAATAAATATTTATATAAAAAACTAAATAAATATATTTTCCATTTCAAAGAGATGTAATCTAAAATATTTAAATATATAAATAAAATGTATATTTTGATGTTTATATTTTTCCATTATTTGTCTTTTGAAATGGAATAAATTGCCTATTTATTTATTTAGTTAGTTATTGTAAAATAAACAAAAAAAATTATTTCAGAAGATAAAAAATGGAAAAATAAAAGATGCATTTATTTCTAACATTTATATAAAAAAGTATATTTTATTTTTCATTATTTATTTTTCCCTTTATTTTTATTTATGTATACAAAATGTATACGTGTATGTTTTATGCATTAAATATATCAAATATATTTGAATTATAAAACAGACTTTTAAAAATATAAACAGTAAATGGTGGCACAATGCAAAAAATAGAAAATTAAATGAATTTTATTACATTTTTATTTCATTTTATTAAATTAATTTTAAAAAAAGTATAAAAATCTCCTTCTCAAAATTATCATTACACTAAAAAAGTATGAAAATGATTGTGTGTCATTGCACCACAAGTAAGTAAGTAAATAAATGAATAATATTTGTAATATACAAATATATACAAATTCTTCAGTGTACTTGAGTGTGGCTCCATCCATCCAGTAGATGATGTCCCATCTGCCCACAAACCGGATCATAAGCAGACAGTTTGTCTGGACATCCGACGGCTTCTCTCCAGTCTCTCTCTCTCTGTCTCTCCCTCTCTGTGTCTCTGTCTCTGTCTCTCTCTCTCTCTCAGACTAGCATCTGTTTCTCTGTGCCCCCTGTGGAGTTAACCTCTGACCCTTGCTTGAGCCTGAGTGTGTCCATCTCCCTTTGAACATCTTATTTCCTCTCAGAAACCACTCAGTGATTCCTGCCTCTCTTTGTCTGTGTTTCACCACCCCACTTTAAAGTAGTATTACAGGATATTTGGAGTAAATGTTGATGCACCGCATTCGTGACGTGCTGCTGTTACAGACAGTCATTTCAGCTCCAGCCTCAGTGGCTACGTTTGCATGCACACTTTTTGGTTCTTTTTGGGATGAATCTGAATGTAGTGTTTACGTGAACGCTAAATAAAGTGATCTGGTTGATGCGCGCGTTTATATGTCAAGTTTCAAATTAGAATTTTTTTTTTTTTGACATGCGCACACTACACAAATATGGAGTTTCTCACTACTGTTTGCACATAATGACCACTCTCCTACACTGTTTCTTTATTTGTTTTTAACAGCGAAATTAATATTTATCCACTTCTGGATAAATATACTTATAAACCTCAGTGCCATGCTGCTCATATTTATCACGCAGAAAAATGCCCCTCCCTGAGCACAAAATGGGTTGCCTGTGATTGAGAATCCGAAATAAGAACTGGTGGGAGGTTGTCCTGCTCCACTTCACAGATGCCGAGTGAAAGGAGAGTTTAATAATGACAAGACAAGCATTTATACAACACTTTATTCAAAAGGAAGAACCGCTCGTTCCGCGAGTCATACGACATTACGCTATTTCTGCGTTATTGCACATGCGCAGTCCTTTCAGTTTCGGTTTTCAATCCGATCGAGTGTTTACATGCACTCTCAATCGGATTAGAAAAGGAATAAACCACCCCCTTCAATCCGATCGAAATTTCATTCCGATCGAGTTCAATCGGATCGATTAAGGTGTTTACATGAAGCATTTTCAGTCCAATTGAGCCGTCAATCCGATTACAAACGGATTATTTGGTTGCATGTAAACGTAGCCAGTGTGAATCTCACATGAAGCGTGTCCAGTCACCTCGAAATATATATTGCATGAAGAAAATGAACCCTATTTTTCATGACATTTAAACCCTAGTCTCATAATTACATCAGACAAGTGATGCATAATGCAATACATAAATACTGACAATTGGCAATTTAATTAATACATAATTTCTTGTGTTAGAGTAATAATAGCAGTGTATTTTTTTTTAATTGTCATATATACAGTGGTGTGAAAAAGTGTTGGCCCCCTTCCTGATTTTTTATTTTTTTGCATGTTTGTCACACTTTAATGTTTCAGATCATCAAACTAATTTAAATATTAATCAAAGATAACACAAGTAAACACAACATGCAGTTTTTAAATGAAGTTTTTTATTATGAAGGGAAAACAAAATCCAAACCCACATGGCCCTGTGTGAAAAAGTGCTTGCCCCCTAAACCTAATACCTGGTTGTGCCACCCTTTGCAGCAACAACTGCAATCAAGCGTTTGTGATAACTGGCAATGAGTCTTTCACATCGCTGTGGAGGAATTTTGGCCCACTCTTCTTTGCAGAATTGTTTTGATTCAGCCACATTGGAGGGTTTTCGAGCATGAATGGACTGTTTAATGTCATGCCACAGCATTTCAATTGGATTTAAGTCCAGACTTTGATTTGGCCACTCCAAAAACTTAATTTTGTTTTTCTTGAGCCATTCAGAGGTGGACTTGCTGCTGTGTTTGGAATCATTGTCCTGCTGCAGAACCCAAGTGCGCTTGAGCTTGAGGTCACAAACAGACTGCCGGACATTCTCCTTCAGGATTTTCTGATAGAGTGCAGAATTCATGGTTCCATCAATTATGGCAAGTCATCCAGGTTCTGAAGCTGTAAAGCAGCCCCAGACCATCACACTACCACCACCATGTTTGACTGTTGGTATGATGTTCTTTTTATGAAATGCTGTGTTGGTTTTACGCCAGATGTAACGGGACACACACCCTCCAAAAAGTTCAACTTTTGTCGCATCAGTCCACAGAACATTTGCCCAAAAGTCTTGGGGATAATCAAGATATTTTTTGGGGAAATGTGAGATGAGCCTTTGTGTTCTTTTTGGTCAGCAATGGCTTTTGCCCTGGAACTCTCCCATGGATGCTGTTTTTTGCCCAGTCTCTTTCTTATTGTTGAATCATGAACACTGACCTTAATTGAGATAAGTGATGCCTGCAGTTATTTAGATGTTGTTCTGGGTTCTTTTATGACCTCCTGGATGAGTCGTTGTTGCGCTCTTGGAGTCATTTTGGTAGGCCGACCACTCCTGGGAAGGTTCACCACTGTTCCAAGTTTTCTTCATTTGTGGATAATGACTCTGACCGTGGTTTGCTGGAGTCCCAAAGCCTTAGAAATGGCTTTATAACCCTTTCCAGACTGATACATGCTTCACTTTGTCGGACAGGTTCTATTTAAGTGATTTCTTGATTCAACAGGTCTGGCAGTAATCAGGCTTGAGTTTGTCTAGTGAAATTTAACTCTAAAATAATTTAGCTTTCTAAAATAATGTGGTTAATCACAGTTCTTTGGTAGGTTTGGACAGCTTTTTTCACTTAATAAATGAAATCATCATTTAAAAACTGCATTTTGTATTTACTTGCATTATCTTTGTGTAATATTAAAATTTGTTTAATCTGAATCTTTTAAGTGTGATAAATATGCAAAAAATTTAAAAATCAGGAAGGTGGCCAACACTTTTTCACACCACTGTACATAGAGAGAGAGATCACAAAATGAAGTTTCAGATTTTCACACTGTTTTAATGGTGATCATTTTGATAATTAAATCTGTATATTTAATTTAATCACATAAAAAAAAAATATATATATATATATATATATATATATATATATATATATATATATATATATATATATATATATATATATATATATATATATATATATATCTCACAGAGTTTTAAAAATATCCATTTTATAAAGTTTTCAGTTGTTACATTTATTAATCAAGTAATTATTATTTTTAATTGTTTATATTAATTTATTTTGTGGTGCAATGAAAAACACATCACAATTTCACACTTTTTCATAGTAGTAATAAATTTGAGAATTAGATTTTTATTAATTTTTATTAATTATTAATTAAGAAAATGAAATTTAACAAATGTAATTAATTTTCTATTTTTAAGACTTTTGCATTGTGCCATTATTTAGCATTATGATTATACTTTAAAAACTCTGTGATAGTTCCACACTTTTTCATTTTGTAATCATTTAGAACTGAGAAAGTTGGAGAACTGAGAAAGTTGGTACTATTTGGGAGGATTTGTCAGTCTTGTTTCTCTCTGTGCTTGTTCTTGCAGCTCCAGAGCACCGGCCGGTTATTGGAGGAGCAGCTTCCTGAAATGATGACGGAGCTGCTGGCGGCCGTGCGGGATAAGATGCTGTGTCCATCTGAGTCTCAGCTGACGCGCTCGCTCCTGATGGAGGTCATCGAGCTCCACGCTCACCACTGGAGCCCGCTGGAGGCGCTGACCACCGCCTACTACAACAGAACCATCCAGAAGCTCACCGCGTGACGCACACGCACCGCTGGAGGCCCTGACCACTGCGAACCACAACACAACCATCCAGAAACTCATTAAGAGACACGCAAACCAACCACTAGAGGCCACGGACACACTACAACACACACAAGCTTTCTGTCACAGGAGGATAGAATCAGGCATGGATGGATGAAACATAAGGCATTATGGGATATGGGGTTGGCCCAGGGGTCAGAGGTCAGAGGGTAAAATATGCAGATTGAAATGAATATGTATATGTTCACACTTCACATCTACATATTCATGAGGTGAGCCAGACGTGCAGACGTGAAACCAGACAGTCATTAGACGCACGCGTGCAGACGCCAGTCACTGTCTGTCATGCTTTCCAGACTAAACCTCCACAGAAAGACAGAGCAGAAGAAAATGAATACAAACGTAAAAAAAAAAAATCAAAAGAAAAAAATAATTTTGCATTAAAAATGAAGCCTATATTTTATATTTTCATTATTTTCACAATTACACACATTCCAACCCCCCCTTGTATCATTTTCATCACAGTTAATCACGTTTCCACCTCAAACTCTGTCATGATGCATAACTACTTTTATTACTACAATTACAATTTAATTAATACATTATTATTTTGCATTAACAATGATCATTTTCTGAATGAGATTAATTTAATTTTGTATTTTTACTTCTTCCTGACAATTAAGCACATCCTCCTTCCCCAAAATTGATCATGATGCATAAATACTTTACATTTTAATTAATAAATAAATAAATAAATAAATAAATGGTTTTTGCATTTGAGTAATGATGATAATTTAGAGAATGAAATTATTTTTATTAAATGTTTTAAATTTAACTCAATTTTGTATTTTCACAACTATTTAATAAGCATCAAAAACACCCTCATAAATGTCACAATTTTATTAATACATCATTCATTTTTGCATTAATGATGTACATTTTTTTTTCCGAGAATTATTGGGTTACAAATATGCTTAATATTCATGAGAATTGACACAGTGCAATTCTTATTGTTCCTGAAAATATTAAGCAAAAAAAATAAAATTCTCAAAGATTTATTTATTTTTTCTGTTTTTATTTATTTTATTTTTTGCATTATTTTCATGATAGTTTAGCACTCACCTAAATCTTTTTTTTTTTTATGCATGATTTTTATATATGCATTTTAATTAACCATTTTTGGGGATAATTGTAGGTATGTGCTTAATATTCATGGAAATAATGCCAGTGTGCACAAAGTCTTAATGCTCCTCAAAATAGGCTTCATTATTTTTAAGCAAAATCAAAATTCCCTGTTCTATTCTTTCTTTTGATTTTTTTGTAAGATATTCTCTGGCCGTGTTCATGAATTGTGTTCATTGAATTGTGAACCCCAGAGACTGGACGAGCTCTCACGTCTTTTCTTTGGCCCGGGGGCTGCTCTTCATCCATCCGTCCCGTTTGGCCCCCCGGGTGTCAGGAGCCATCGGCCGACAGGGGCGTCCCGCTGGAGTCACGCTGACTCTGCAGGAGCGAGCCTTTCTTTTGTCACACACACACACAGACACACACATACACACACACAGCAGATGGGAGACACACTTTAGTGTGTGTGTGACAGTACACATTCAACATGAAGTGGTCAGGTTCTTCATGAACATCAGTCGGATCGCTTGAGTTTCCTGTTCCCGTTCCGTCTCGGGCCGCGTCCCTGTTTATAATGTGTTATAGTGTCCTTAATATTATGCATTATTGTTATTATTATTATTATTACTCTTTCTTTGTCGCGTTTTTTACAAACAACGTATAAATGTCCATGTAATAGGCTTCGTTTGTGAAATGCAAGCGGAACGCGAATCATTCGTAACATGTTGTGTTGTTGAATGATTCACCTACTCGTTTTTCACGAATGAGGTTTGTATGTTTTTAGTCGTAGATCTGTTGCACAGGATTACTTTCGTTTTGCACTGTTTTAAGGCGATTGCTTTAAAAAATTAAAAAGAAAAAGAAGATAAACGTGTGTGTAAAAAGTGATGCGGGTTGTGGAGGTTTTCGAATGTTAGTCGAACACTTTTTGCTAGAATGATTCGTAGAATCAGGTTTTTTGGGAGAAAATAGTGGCCTTCGAAACCCCTGCGAGTTGAATCTCTAGCTGATAGAAAGGCCTGTGCAGCGAAGACCATTTTCTTTTTATCGCCCTGCGACGTTCAGCTTCCTAAATAAACAATGTGAGATGTCGAAAAAAAAATAAAAAATCGAGCATGAATCGAAATGAAACTAAACAACAATGGCTATTGAGTATATAGGCCGTTTTGCCGTGGTCGTTTTTTGCAAGTCGTTCTATTTAAAACTATTTACTTTGAACTAAATTTGTTTGCCGAGGATGGTGGTCGAATCTTTTAACGGTATATCTAGCTATTACGTGTCGATTTCTCTGGCTTTGACGACTGTGTGCATTGATATTGATTTAACACAAGCCAGTCATCTAGTTATAAATAAGCTACAGTACATGTAATCTTGTAAACGGCATATTGAATATGAATTTTAGACCATGAGGAGGAACATAGGAAGTGTTTTTGAACTTTTTTTGCATAGTCGGTGGCCTCCAGCTTAATTTAGGGGAGGAAACACATGCAGAACCTCGTGGTTTGCCGGCCGGTTTGGGGTTTGTGTATTTTCTGTCTTGCATCAAGAATCCACATGAAAAGACAAACGCACACATGAGGGTTGAATCTGGCTCATATTTCACCCTAAATTTTAAAGGAAAAAATATTGAAATATTTTGCATAAAGTAGATTGAAGTTTTCTTCATGCAAAATATAATTTTGCAATTTTTTCTTTTGATTTTTTGGTCAGATTTCCCCTCAGAGTGATTTTATACATGCATACTGAATAGCTGATGCTCGGTGAGTGTGCGTTTGTCTTTCAAACATGATTTCAGTTGTTTTTGTATTTTGATTTGCTCTCAGCATCATCAGGGTTTGTTTTAGGCTCCGCCCCATTCAAGCAGCAGGCATCATGTGACCTTTGACTTCTTCAGTGTTGCGACCCACCAGACTATTGAATGCAGATCATCTTCATTTGCATCTAATTGACATGCAAAGCAGATGTGGCAACCTTGTCAGCTGACCAAACTGTAGATCTGGGCTCATTCAAAGATGTCAGCGATTGTTTTGTTTTTTTATGCAACTGAAAATAAACTGAGAAGGGGTGTAACATGAAGTGTTTGTCCTTTTCTTTGATGATTATTGCTTAGTGATGTTTGCTGTCCATTTTTCTTCCTTTCGTGCAGAGTGAAGAACTTCAAGTGTTATGTTATTATGATTTATATATGGTTATATAGTATGTATTCATATTTTGAATGAGATTTTATTTGCATGTTTTCGGTTTTCAGTTTAATTTAAATTTCGCTAATTTTATGTAATTTTATTAGTTGTTTATAATTTCAATTAATTTTTTATCTCAGTTTAGAAGTTTTCAGCAGCTGAAAATGATTTCATGATTTCGTTAATGATTTACATTTTTAGTTAACAATAATAACACTGCTTTTTTGTGTTGTTTTATTGGCCCAGCGTTTCCTATCCCAACTAACAAATTTATCTATATTTTCTGATCATTGCATTTTTGGGGGTGTCTGGGTTCCTTAATCCTCCAAAAAATTGTCCAAAATGTAAATAAATAAATAAAATAAAAACTTTTAGAATAATAATAATAAAACTATTAAAAACTAATAAAAACTATTTTTAGCTTAGGATTATAATATTGTCAGTTGTTTTACTGGTGATGTAATTCAATTCTTTATTCTATATATATTCAATTCTGCTTCATCTAGATTTACTGTCCATATTATTCAAACATTTCCAGTTATATAAAGTATGAAGAGAATACGTGTTTAAAAGAAAGTTATTTTTCCGTAATAATCACTCTTTTCTGAACATTTTGAGATGCCTTAGCATTCAAGTTCATCAAACCTGGTTGTGTGTAACTGACTGTGGGTAATGTTACCTCAAAACGCATGAATGCACACTTTGAAAATCCACTAGAAATAGTACACCATCCAGACTCCTCTTGAACAGCACATTCATGCAATTACTGATAAAACTAGCGAAAATACTAATACAAAATGACAAAAGCTCATAAAAAATTACTAAAAATAAAATTAGAATGAAAACTGAAAATATACAAATAAAAGCTCATTCAAAATATTCATAAATACTATCAAACGCAGATATTGACTGTAATGTAATGTCTCAATGTCTTTATTAACATCTAGCATCCCTTTTGTTTTCTTCTACACCCCCTTCATCATCATCATCATCTCCATAGCACCCCCCACTCTGTTTGTGTGATTAATTGCCATGTCCGGGGTGAGTGTGTCGCCCGATTGTTTCTATTGTTTGTAGATGACAAAGGAGCATTTGGCTTCACACACACACAGCTGGACGCTTGCTGCAGCTGCCACACAGATTCAAGCGCAGCGATCTGACAGCTGTGCAGGAGGACAGAGATCAGCTACCTGCAGAGAGAAAGTGTGTGTGAGTGAGTGACGGTCATGGGGCATTGTTCGCAATGACGGCCAGTGCATGAGACCAGATTCTTGACGGAATAGTTCACCCAAAAATGGGTGAAATTGTGCTGTCCAAGATGTAGATGAGTATGTTTCTTCATCATATTTGGAGAAATGTAGCATTCCATCACTTGCTCAGCAATGGATCCTCTGCAGTGAATGGGTGCCGTTAGAATGAGAATCCAAACAGCTGATAAAACATCACAATAGTCTACAAGTAATCCACACCTCTCCAGTCCATCAGTTAATGTCTTGTGAAGCAAAAAGCTTTGTGTTTGTAAGAAACAAATTCATCAAGATGTTTTAACTTCCAGCTAAAAAACGAGTCCTCTCTCCATAATAACACTTCCTCCAGTGAAAAGTCCATCTCCTGTTGTCTCTCACATCAAAATCCACACATATATGTTTAGAGCAGTTTTGGACTGTTTTGGCTTGTAAACGGTGCTTGATCTGTGCAGATTTCCCTCCTGATTCAGACCAGATGACTTTTTCACTGGAGGAAGCGTTATTATGGATTATGGACTTGGTATTTTGGCTAAAAGTGATGGTTTGAATAGAAAATGTCTTAGTGATGGATTTGTTTCTTAGAAACACGCAGCTTTCGTCTTCTCAAGATGTTAACTGATGGACTGGAGTGGTGTGGATTATTGTGATGTT